>PVKU01014876.1:0-20844 GCA_004027475.1 Anoura caudifer | reverse complement strand
GAAACAGCTGGATACAAAGTCAACATCCAGAAATCAAAGGCATTTTTGTATACCAACAATGAAAGAGCAGAAGCAGAAGTCAAGGAAAAAATCCCATTTGATATAGCAAAAAGAAAAATAAAATACCTAGGAATAAACCTAACCAAGGAGGTAAAGGACCTGTATGCAGAAAACTACACAACACTGAAGAAAGAAATCAAGGAAGACACAAACAAATGGAAACATATATCGTGTTCATGGATTGGAAGAATTAGCATCATCAAAATGTCCATACTACCCAAAGCAATTTACAGATTCAATGCAATACCTATTAAAGTACCAATGGCATATTTCACAGACATAGAACAAACACTTCAAAAATTTATATGGAACCATAAACAACCTCAAATACCTGCAGCAATTTTGAGAAAGAAGAGCAAAGTAGGAGGGATCACAACACCTGACATGAAACTGTATTACAAGGCCACTGTAATCAAAACAGCCTGGCACTGGCACAAAAACAGGCACATGGACCAGTGGAATAGAACAGAGAGCCTAGAAATAAACCCAAGTCTCTATGGTCAATTAATATTCGACAAAGGGTGCAGCAACATAAAATGCAGTAAAAATACCCTCTTCAACAAGTGGTGTTGTGAGAACTGGACAGCTACATGCAAAAAAAATGAAACTCGAGCACCAACTTACACCATACACAAAAATAAATTGAGGTGGATAAAGGATTTAAGTATAAGCCGTGATGCCATTAAAGTCCTAGAGGAGAACATAGGCAGAAAAATCTCAGACATTTCACGCAGCAACATTTTTACTGATATGTCCCCTAAAGCAAGGGACATAAAGGAAAGAATAAACAAATGGGATCTCATCAAAATAAAAAGCTTCTCCATGGCTAAAGAAAACAGTATTAAAATAAAAAGAGAACCAACTGTATGGGAAAACATTTGCCAATGATACCTCAGACAAGAGTTTAATCTCCAAAATATATAAAGAACTTACAAGACTCCACTCTAAGAAGTCAAGCAATCCAGTTAAAAAGTGGGCAGGGGACTTGAACAGACACTTCTCCAAGGAGGACATACAGAGGATCTAGAGACACATGAAAAGATGCTCAATATCGCTAGCTATCAGAGAGATGCAAATTAAAACCACAATGAAATACCACTTCACACCAGTCAGAATGGCCATCATAAACAAAGCAACAAACAACAAGTGTTGGAGAGGTTGTGGAGAAAAGGGAACCCTAGTGCACTGTTGGTGGGATTGCAGACTGGTACAACCACTATGGAAAGCAGTATGGAATTTTCTAAGAAAACTAAAAATGGATCTACCTTTGGACCCAACAATCCCACTGCTAGGATTATATCCTTAGAACCCTGAAACACCAATCCAAAAGAACCTATGCACCCCAATATTCATAGCAGCACAATTTACAATAGCCAAGTGCTGGAAGCAACCCAGGTGCCCATCAGTAAATGAATGGATCAAGAAACTGTGGTACATTTACACAATGGAATTCTATGCAGCAGAAATGAAGAAGGAGCTCCTACCCTTTGCAACAGCATGGATGGAACTGGAGAGCTTTATGCTAAGCAAAATAAGCCAGGCAGTGAAAGGCAAATACCATATGATCTCATGTTTAACAGGAACCTAATCAACAAAACAAACAAACAAGCATAATATAAGCAAAGACACTGAAATTGAGAATGGGCTGATGGTCACCAGAGAGGAGAGGGGAGGGAATTTCAGGGGAAAATGGGAAGGGTTTGGAGCAACAAGTATGAAAGACACATGGACAAAATTAGGGGGGGTGGATATGGGAGGGAGGTGGGGAGGGTTGAGGTGGTGGACTGGGACGGGAGTAAAAGACAGATAACTGTACAAGAACAACAATTAAAATAAGAAAAGTTTATGTTAAAAAAAAGAAATGAGAAGCCAAAGTACTTCTATGTATGACCCATAGACATGAACTAAGGTAGGGGATTGCTGGAGGGAAGGGGAGTACCAGGTGGAAGCGTGCAAAGGGGGAAAAATGAGGACAACCGTAATACCATAATCAATATAATATACTTAAAAGAGTCAAAATAAAAATGAATCTCTGATGTGTTACACCAAAATAAAATACTTAAAAGTTCACAGAAATAGGATTTACCAAATGTTCAAAAATAATTCTGATGACTCACAATTGTGAATAAACAGTTTTCTGTTTTTATTACATAGTTATTTTTAAACTGTTTCTCCATGAATCATACAAAATAACTGATGCAACATAAATTGTCATCTTCATAATTATTTCTGAGAGAGGGAAACTCTACTGTTAAAAAGGCAACTAATGGTTTATTTTTTAAGTATATTTTATTGATTATGCTATTGCAGTTGTCCTGATGTTTTCCCCTTTACCCCCTCCCTCCAGCACTCCCACTTCCTCAGGTAATCCACACACCATTGTTCATGTCCTTGGGTCATGTATATGAGTTCTTTGGCTACTCTATTTCCTATAGTGTACTTTACATCCCCATGGCTATTCTGTAACCATCTATTTGTACTTCTTAATCCCCTTACCTCTTCACCCATTCCCCCCACCTCCTCTCAGCTGGCAACCATCAAAATGCTCTGCGTATCCATGATTCTGTCTCTGTTCTTCTTTGCTTAGTTTGTTTTTTAAATTAAAATGTTGATAGATATGTATTTATTGCCATTTTATTGTTCATAGTTTTGATCTTCTTTTTCTTAAATAAGTCCCTTGAACATTTCATATGATAATGGTTTGGTGATGATATCTCTTAGTTTTTTCTTATCTGGGAAGCTCTTTATCTGCCCTTTGATTCTAAATCATATCTTTGTTGGGTAGAGCAAGCTTGGCTGTAAGTCCCTTTTTCATGACTTAAGTATTTCTTGCCCATCCCTTCTAGCCTGTGAAATTTCTTTTGAGAAATCAGCTGACGGTCTTATGGGAATTCCCCTGTAGGTAACTAACTTCTTTTTTCTTGCTGCTTTTAAGATTCTCTGTTTATCTTTAACCTTTGGCATTTTATTTTATTTATTTTATATATTTTCTTGATTATGTTATTACAGTTGTCCCATTCCCCCCCTTCATTCCCCTCCACCATGCACAACCCCTCCCACCCACATTCCCCTCCTTAGTTCATGTCCATGTGTCATAAGTTCTTTAGATTCTACATTTCCCATACTATTCTTGACCTCCCTCTATTTTCTCTCTATCGCCCCGGCTACTTATGCTCTGTACCTTTTCCCCCTCTTTCCTCCTCCCACTACCCTATTGCAAACCCTCCATGTGATCTCCATTTCTGTGTTTCTGTTCCTGTTCTAGCTGTTTGCTTAGTTTGCTTCTGTTTTAGGTGTGGTTGTCAATACCTGTGAGTTTGCTGTCTTTTTACTGTTCATATTTTTTATCTTCTTTTTCTTAGATAAGTCCCTTTAACATTTCATATAATAAGGGCTTGGTGATGAGTCCCTTTAACATTTCATATAATAAGGGCCTTTAACTTGACCTTATCTGAGAAGCACTTTATCTGCCCTTCCATTTTAAATGAAAGCTTTGCTGGATAGAGCAATCTTGGATGTAGGTCCTTCAATCTCATCAATTGGATTACCTCTTTCCAGCCCCTTCTTGCCTGGAAAGTCTCTTTTGAGGAATCAACTGACAGTCTGATGGGATCTCCTTTGTAAGTGACTATCCCCTTATCCCTTGCTGCTTCTAGAATTCTCTCCTTCATTTTAATCTTGGCTAATGTAATTATAATGTGCCTTGGTGTGTTCCTCCTCGGGTCCAACTTCTTTGGGTCTCTCTGAGATTCCTGGACTTCCTGGGAGTCTATTTCCTTTGCCAGATTGGGGAAGTTCTCCTTTATTATTTGTTCAAATAAGTTTTCCACTTGTTGCTCTTCTTCTTCCCCTTCTGGTACCCCTATGATTCTGATGTTGGGACGTTTAAAGATGTTCTGGAGGTTCCTAAGCCTCTCCTCATTTTTTTGAATTCTTGTTTCTTCCTTGTTTTTTGTTTGGTTGCTTCTTTCTTCCTTCTGCTCCACTCCATTGATTTGAGTCCCAGTTTTCCTCCCATCTCTATTAGTTCCCTGTGTGTTTTCCTCCATTTCACTTATTGTAGCTTTCATTTGTTCATCTAATTTGTGAGCAAAATCAACCAATTCTGTGAGCATCCTGATCACCAGGGCTTTGAACTGTGCATCTGATAGGTTGGCTATCTCTTGGTTGCTTAGATGAATTGGCTCTGGGGCTTTGATTTGTTCTCCTGTTTGAGTCATTTTTGTTTTTTTTTGTTTTTGGTCTGATCGCAGCTGTTATGAAGTGAGGGGCAGAGCCTTAGGTGTTCCCCACGGTGGGGGCAGCCCAGTCACTGGGTAGTGACGCTGTATGTGGGGGCAGGATCAGAGAGGGAACAATGGCGCTTGATCCGTTCTTGGATTTCGGTCCCCTCTGTGAAGCTGGGAGTCTCTCCCGGCACTTCAACCCCCACAAGTGTTTTCAATCGGTGCTTTAGGCTTTATTTCCCAGTGCTGGGGCCCTGGGTTGCGTGGTCTGTCCTGCTGCCTGTTTTTGCCTGGTTTATCTGTGCGCGAATGTGTGGCCGTGGTCAGCTGCCTTGCGTGGCCTCAGTGGGTCTGCTCGTTGCCTCCCTGCGCCCAGTAACTGCTGCCTGTGCACCTGGGGTGTGCCAACCACTGCCTGCACATCCGGGACCAGTAGCCACCACTTTTTCCTGTCGTGATCCCTCTCCGCCAGCCACCAACTCCATCCCTCTTACCAGTCTGGATGAATCGTTGTCAGACTTCCATACAATTCAAATTTCTATCTGTTCCGGATGTTTTTTGTTTCTAAATTTTTGTTGTCCTTAATTTTGGTTGTGAGAGAAGGCGCAGTGTTTCCACCTACGCCTCCATCTTGGCCAGAAGTCCAACCTTTGTCATTTTAATTATGATGTGTGTCAGGCTGGGGCTCTTTGCATCCATCTTGTTTGGGACTCTCTGTGCTTCCTGGACTTGCATGTCTGTTTCCTCCACCAAATTAGGGAAATTTTTCTTTCATTATTTTTTAAAAGAGTTTTACAATTCTTGCTCTTTCTCTTCTCCTTCTGCCACCCCTATGTTGCAAATGATGGACCTTTTGAAGTTATACCAGAGGATGCTTATACTGTTTTCATTTTTTATTCTTGTTTTCCTTGTTCTGATTGGTGTTTTTTGCATCCTTGTGTTCCAAATAATTTATTTGATTCTCAGCTTCATCCACTCTACTGATGTTTCCCTGTAAATTGTTCTTTATTTCCATTAGTGTATCCTTCATTTCTGACTGGATATTTTTTATATTGTTGAGGCCCTCACTAATTTCCTTCAGCATTATCATAACTAATGTTTTGAACTCTGTATCTGACAGTTTGCTTATCTCCATTTCATTTAGCTGTTTTTCTGGAGTTTTGATCTGTTCTTTCATTTGGGTCATGTTTCTTTGTCTCCTCATTTTGGCAGCCTCCCTGCATTTGTTTCTATGTATTAGGGAGAGCTTCTTTGAATCCATGTCTTGGTAGTGTGCCCTAATGTAGTAGGTGTCCTGTAGGGTCCAGCCTCCCCTATCACCCAAGCTGGGTACTTGAGGTATGCCCATTATGTGGGCTGAGTACACCCTCCTCTTATAGTTGAGACTTGGTTGCTGTTGGCAGGTCAATGGGAGGGATTTACCCAGGCCAGTCAGTTCAAGGTTTGGCTGTGACTACTTACCATCAACCTCCACCCTTAGTGGAGGATCAGCTGTGCAGGGGTAGGGTGGTGGTGCTTTGATGTGGTCTGTAACTAGCCCTGGGGTTTCCTGAGTGGTGCAGGCCAAAGTCAGCCCCCACCTGTGTTTTGCCTGGGGCCACCCTGCCTCAGCTATAAAGTAATTTGGGAAGGCTGCTATGTGTGCTGGGCTTAGAGATTCCCAGGCAAAGCAAAGCTATGAGTCTAGTCTGGCTGCTGCTACTGCTGAGCCTGGGGCTCACTGAAGTCAGCTGTTGCTTGTTTGATAGGATTTAAGAAGTTGTAAAGCAGGAGCCAAGACCAGCCATTCATATGAAAAAGCAGCTTCTGTGGCCTATAAGTTGGGTGGGGCTGAGTCTTTGGGGGTCTCCCAGATGGGTCAAACAATGTTAGCCAGGTTGATGAAATCTCAGATATGGCACCAGTCTGCCAGATCTGGGGGTGGGCAGAATAGGGACAATGGCCTCTGCTCATATTGACACCAGCTATTTCAGTTCTCCCTGTATACCACTGGTGCCTTTCAAGCTGCTACCCCAGTGCTGGAGCTCAGAGGCAGTGAGTCTGATTAGGTGAGTCTGTGTTTCGGTTCTTTAAAGGGAATTCTTTGGGGCTCCAGAACTTTTTTCCACTGACTCAATCCCTGCTACTTTTTGCAGCCAGAAGTTGTGGGGACTTATCTTCCTGGCACTGGAACCCCAGGATGGGAGGCCTGCTGTGAGTCTGGGACTCCTCACTGCTGAGAAGAGTGGGAGTCACTGGGACTCCTCCCAAATTTTTATCCACCACACGTGAGTGAGGGACCAACCCATTTCACATCTGCATTCCTCCTACCAGTCTGGATGGATGAGGTTTCTTTAATTCCATAGTTGTCAGACTTCCATTCAACTTGATTTCTGACATTTACGAGTCATGATTGTTCTATATTTTAGTTGTAATTTTGATATTTTTGTGCAAAGAGGTGACCATGTCTGCCTATACCACCATCTTGACTGGAAGTTGGCAACCAATATTTTAATTGAAAAATCTATTTTCTGTGTAGTAAAAGAAAAGATACAGTAATAAAATAATACATTCCTCAAATGTAAATTACATCATTATATAACATTATTATTCTTAAATTTTTATGAAATTTTAACCCATAGTAAAGCTCTAAATTATCTTGGTAAAATGGCAAGTCCTTCTATATTATTCCATTCATTCAGGATCAGAGCAACATTATATCTTAGTTTTTGAAATTGGAACTAAATTTTTAAAAAAGAGAGACAAATTGATGATAGAATCTATGAATTTTCTATCCAGACTGGTTTCTATTCAAAGTGAAGTAAGGAACATTGAAAAGTTCCACAGGCATTAATACCACATACCATTCCTTTGTTGAAAAAGAAATATTTTAGTAAGAGTGTTATCTCTAGTCTCAGTTCCTTCTGTTCTCATCACTCCCATGAATATCAAGCATCTGATTGTACTGACACTCATTCTCAAGACACAATGTTCTGTATTGAGTGGAAGCCATACAGCGCGTATGGAACTGTAATGAGGATAGAACCTTGTTCATTACTCAGAAGTGAAGAACCTAAAGACACAAGTGAGGTGGATGAGAGGTGCTCTAGATGCCCTCCAAATCTTTTGTTATGGAATGTTTTGTTCATCCTGGTGCGCTGAGCTTGGCTTCAGGTGTAGCCTGTAGCATGTGTCTGTGCTGGGACCTCTGTGCACACTTTGGGATGATCCCCAGAAGCTCAGTGAATGAGACAAACATAGAGACTGGAACTGAAGCAAGCATCTTAGAAAAGAGTGTGGAGTACAAAATGATTCTTGTGGTTCAAAATGACTTAAAGATGGGAAAAGTGAAAGTGGCTGCACATGTTCTCATGCTGCTGTTTCTGCCTATAAGCAAATGCAAAGAAGAAACTCTGAATTGTTCAAACAATGGAAATACTGTGGCCCCCAAAGTGGTGGTCAAAGCCTCCAATGAAGAAATTCTGAGTGTATTATTGACCCATGCAAAGATACTGATACTGACTGTAAGTTTTATTATTTTAAAGATTTTACCTGAATGGTGTAGCTCAGTGTGGGCTTGAACCAAAGGATCTCTGGTTTGATCATCACTCAAGGCACATGCCTGGGTTGTGTGCCAGGTCCACAGTGGGGAGCATGCGAGAGGCAACCACACATTGATGTTTCTCTCCCTGTATTTCTCGTTCCCTTCCCTGTCTCTAAAAATAAATAAATAAAATGATTTTTTAAAAGAAATATTTTATTTATGTTCAGAGAGAGGAAGGGAGGGAGAAAGAGAGGGAGAGAAACATCGATGTGTGAGAGAAACATCGATTGGTTGCCTCTTCCACACCCCAAACTGGGGACTTGGCCCACAAAAAAGGCACATGCCCTGACCAGAAATCAAACTAGTGAATTTTTGGTTCACAGGGCGGCACTTAGCCACACCAGTCAGGGCTGACTGTAAGTTTAATCCAAGATGCTGGATGTAAAGAGATTGTAGCAGGCTCTGAAACTGTCCTAGGAAAATTGGGCAAAACCCAGCAGACCTAATTGATAAAGTCACTGGTCACATAAAACTTTACTAGGTGGAATTTTGTATGATTGTCCCCTCAAAGGTGTTTCAAACTGTGAAATTCTAACATTAAGAGATGAATTTCTTCCCCCCTAAAAAGGAACTGTATGAGATGTTATTGCTACTACACCTCTCCTGATATCACATGTTTCTCCCACAATGACAGTTTGCATTTCTCAGGGCACCCAACAGTTGTATTATAGCATAAATTACATGTCTATGTTTCCAATTAGACTATAAATTTCCTGAGGATAAGAACATGCCTTTTTTACACATGGACAATAACAAGGGGGGGGTGGAAACAGGAGGGAGGTGGGGAGGGCTGGTGGGGTGGGCTGGATGGGGGTAAAAGGTAGAAAACTGTACTTAAACAACAATTCAAATAAAAATTAAAAAAATAGGGAATAAAAAGAATGTGCCTTTTTTGTAATGTTTAGTATTATCTAACCCAGTGCCTCAAACATCATTATGATGATAAAGGTAATCAAGGTAATAAGTCTTATTTAACATGTACTATGTACTAGGCTCTATTCTCTAAGCACTTTATGTGATTAATGCAATTAATCTTTACAGTGACCATATTTGGAAGGTACTATTTATCCCCATTTTACAAATGAGGAAACTGAGGTACCAATAGGTTGAATAACTAGTCCGAGACTGTATAGCTAAGGTAACTGCTGAGCCAAGATTTGAATGCAGCAATCCAGCTCCAGCTTTCAACTCTAAAAAGTATGCTTTCCTCCTAGGGTATGTGTTCAATAAATTTCAAGACAAATGTTTATTTGTTTGTTTGATTTTTCTCTAAACATGTATTGGACCTTAAACATATAAATGAATGCAAACTTTCAATGATATTGCCCTGAGAATCTTCTATTGCTCAAAACTTTTTGTAATCCCTTCTTTGGAATTGTTTTCAGAGCCAGTTTATGACTCACAGAAGAAAATTAGTCAATATACCTTAATAACAGCTTATTTCAAAATAAAGATAGAGTTAAGTTTGATGAATACCTTATTTGCCCAACATGTTTTGAGTACCATCTGTTCTCCAAAAAATAACATTCTCCATTAAAAGGACAATGTGCTATCTTTGAAGGTGGTCCAAAAATATGATACAGAAATATTTTTTCAATCAACTAACACATCAACTTACTGAGTACATGATTGGTCTCAGGGATACAAAATCAAATGACATCCCTTCCTTCAGGGGGCATTTAGCCATGTGAGGGAGACAGACAATCCAGTGTGACAAGTTGTTTGACAAGTTGATTGGTATGCCCAGGGATCCCAGAAGAGGAACATCATACTCAAACTAAAACTTATTTTAGTTCCCAAAAATGAGTAATGGCCACAACAATAGAAAAAGGGCACAGACTCTCAAGGTGGCTACACTAACTGGGAGATTATGTCTTTGAATGGGTATACCCTCTCAGGTTTATTTTTAGAAGAAAATAACCATACTATTTTGTGTTTATACATGGTACTCAAATTGTTTTTGTCTTTAAATGAAACTTGGAAATGTTTGCCCATAATAGTTTAAAAGTTTAATTTTAAGTATGTTTGATTGTTGTTTCCTTCTGTTAGTGAACCCTTTACAATTCTTATGTTTCCCTGAGAATTTCTGCTGATTAAATAAATAGAAAACAACTCAATATACCAAGGAGGTCAATGTTACCAGAATCTACTCATACATAGTGGGCACATCATGACTGATAAACAAAAGAAGGAGTAATCCTCAATACTGATCCTCTGTAAGGTAAACAACAAAATGGTTTGTTTACTTCACTTCCTGTGAGCAAAGGTAGGACAGAATAACCCACACATGGAGAGCAATGGCTATTCTGGCAGAGGCTTATACTTTCCTCCATTTATCAATTTGTAGGACAGTAATTTTGAACCATGAGCAGTGGGAGATATGGTGATCCAAGAAATGGTTGCTGTGATTTTTGTTGCTTACCTCCCCTTAAAAATCAAACAACCTTTGCATCACAGAGAACTGTCCTTTGAGAGTGGAAAAAAATGCTTGGGAAGTGGGTAAGTATTGTCCAATATGGGTGGGCTCAGTGCTAGATATGATAAGAAATGGTGAAAAATGTTTATACCTTAGCTGTATGCTCAGGCAAGAGCTTGAAGGCTCTCTTCTCTGAAATCCTCATTCCTAGGTGGCCTGCCCCTAACCCTGTAAAATTGTTATAGAGATTAAGAAATAGGGCATATGAGGATTTGGAGAGATCTCCAGCATGAGATGTTACCTAAGAAAAACAGGACTTTTTAGAACTTAAGAGTAAAATGATCTTGGATAGCAGGAAACACTGGGCACTTCATTGAAAGGAACACCTGGTGGGCAAAGGGCATCCAAAGACAAACAGTATCTGCTTCACAACTCTGTCGAGAGCTGGGCTCAGTGAGTTTACAGAGTAAGGAGCAAGAGACAGTAGGAAAGAAAAGATACCTGCCTGCCTATGTATATTTACTCATTTAACATGTGAAGTGTTTAAAGAACTGTGCTAGGGAGCTAAAGCAGCTACAAAGAGAAAGTAATATAGTTTCTGCCCTCAAGGAGTTTATATTCCCAATGGATTCTGAGGTTTTGCAAAAGTTATTTCTCATTTCTAAGACATAGAACAGTGAGAGAAATAGGAAAATGTCCTACAGACCTAACACACATCTCCAGCACTACCATCTCTAAGGGCAGAAGGTGAGATTACTGTTTTCTGCAAAGTTCCATTTCAGCCTTTCAATTCTACTTCTTTTGAGAGGATGCAGAATCATCGTTTTCAAGCACTAGTCTGGGAATCCTTTCATTCTAGAGTCAGCTGCAAGGACTGGGGGACATGTGATAAATACTTTCCCAAATCTTGATATGAATAGAACCTAAAAGGCTATTAATTCCATCTACCCTTAATTATATCAGACTTATGAAAGTCTACAGGTATGGATTTTATAAAGATGCAGGAATATTCTTTCAAAAGATTTCCCTATGTGTTTCTAGCACATAAAAATAAATTTATATTCACATATTCAATAACTTACTGTGATAGTTAATTTCATGTGCTAACTTGACTGGGCCAACGGGTGCTCAGATTAAATGTTATCTGAGTGTGTCTGTGAACGTGTTTCAAGATGAAATTGGCATTTGAATCAGTGGACTCAGTAAAGTAGATAGCCGCTCGCCCCCAACATGAGTGGGCAGCATCCAATCCATTGAACTCCTGAATAGTACACAAAAGCACGAGAAGGAGAAATTTTCCCCTTTTGCTTCCTGTCTGCTTGCTTGAGCTGGGACATTGATCTTCTTCTGCCCTTGGACTGTAATTACACCACTGGCTCACCTGAGTCTCTAGTTTGCTAACTGCAGATCTTGGGACTTCTCAGCCTCCGTCATCATGTGAGCCAACTCCTCATAATAAACCAACCTCTCTGTCTCTCTCTCTCTCTCTGTCTCTCTGTCTCTCTGTCTCTCTGTCTGTCTCTCTCTCTCTCTCTATATATATATATATATATACATACATACACATATACACACGGATAGATATAGGTATAGATACATCTATATTTAATATATCTATATCTACATATATAGTGAAACCTTGAACTTAATTCATTCTGGAAAACTGTTTGAGAAATGATTTGTTTGAAAATCGAATCTTGTTTGTCACCTGAGAGGCACATGACTGATCATATAGGTGTCAGCATGAAAGGGCTGTCGGGTCAAGAATCATGACCTGAAGTTTTGTTAGGCAACCAAGACATCTTTTGCCATGAACAACTTGGTCAAGAACCAAATTGTTTGTGAACCAAGACATTTGAGAACTGAGGTTTGACTCTGTGTGTGTGCATGTGTCTATACATATACAGAGTCTAGCAGAAGTAACACCTGCTTGAGTGTGTTTGGCAGGGTAATAATATGGGTGTAATAATTTATAGTTTTAATTTGAACAGTTCATCTAAAATGGTATATGGTATGCTTGAGTGTGATATTGTCATGTTACAGAATTACATGCTTATGATTTTCTAATAAAAGAGGGGTATTATTTGTGTCAGACCCTGTATACATGAGTATACACACACACGTGCACGTTTCTCTGGGGAACACTGACTAATACACTTGCCTATTATATACAGTGTTATTCAAAGTGTTTTTAGAAGATTAACTCTTTTTTTCAAACAAATTTCAGAGAATACTTACACATATTATAAAACAGAGCAACTCTGATTGAGGTAGGGTGACAACCAAAGCTTTGACTTCTCAGCTCTCTTTCATGCATTCTCTAAGGAGACCCATGAAACACCTCATTCTGCAAAACACAATTTAACAACCACCAATTTAAAATTTTTGGTATAAAACAATTGATTTATCAGATTAGCAGAAAATAAAGTAAGAACCTAAAAACACTCTGCTTCTCTGAGTAACATTTGAGAGTATTTATATGACATAGTCAACCTTTAATTTTCCATCCCAAAATGAAACAAAAGCACATGAAATCCAAAGATAAATAGTATTGAGTTCAGGAGAAGCACAACAGATTTACATGTATCTTTAAACTCAGCTTAGGCCAGGGATTCTTAATCTCAGCACTACTGACAGTTTATGACAGATAATTCTTTGTTATGGGGGGTTGTCCCGTGCATTGTAGGATGTTCAGTAACATCCCTGGCTGCTACCCATGAGATGCCAATAGCACACTTCCCCCCCAATTGAGTCAACCAAAAATATCTCCAAACATGACCAAATGTCCTCTGGCAGGCAAAACTGCCACTAGTTGAGAACCACTGATAAAAAACTGACTAATAAAAGTTTCTAGTATTATAAATGATATAAGTAATACAGGTGATATTTAAATGGCTATGAGGATAATTTATACCCAGATGACTAAAAAAGTTTTTCATATTAAGTATGAGATCTGATAAGGGTTTCCTGACACCAAAAGAGTCAATTTAGACATCCTTCAACTTGGGTGCCATGTAAAGATTGCTCTGTGGGCTAGGCTGAGGCAAATAAAAGTTGTCCTCCCTCAGTAGTATCTCCTTTATTGACCCTACCATGGAACCTAAAGTATATCAATTACTTTTTCTCTTTGTGTCAGGGTAAGCTACCATAATTCATTAACACTGAGCTTTCATTACTTTTTAAGGTAAGAATTGCTGAAAAACAATCCCAATAAAAAGTGCTACATCACAGTGTGGCATTGACAGAAAGACAGAGGAAGAACTACTGTGGGAGGCTATTACTGACATAGATAGTTCTATGTGCTTAGAGTATGATCGTAAAGAAGTAAATAAAAGGAAATAACAACTTTTGAACACCTATTATGAGTCAGGTGTTCTCATATGTCCTCACATATAATTAAGAGAAATAGGTATTACTCTCTCTACTTTTATCTGGTAATATTGTGAGGATTAGCGTGATTAAGTAATTTGCTTGTCAGCTAGTAAAGGGCAGCAGAATCCATGTCATTAGGATTCAAGTACTATCAGCATTCTGCCTTGACAATGAAACTGTCTGAATAAATGCATCACCAGGCTCTAATCAGGAGAAAAACACTGTATGAGCTATTTGATCATGAGCTATTTATATAAAGAAAATTTATATAGGTACAAATACTGTATGATTCTACTTATGTGAGGTACTAGAATAGACCAATTTAAAGACATAGAAATTGCCAGAGGATGGAGAGAGGAAAGACTGGGGAGTTATTTAATGGGTATAGAGTTTCAGTTTTGCAAGATGAAAAATGTTCTGGAGATGGAGGGTGGTGATGGTTGCACAACAATGAGAATGTACTTAATGCCACTGAACTGTACACTTAAATAATTTAGAAGGCAAATTTTATGTTATGTGTATTTTATCATAATTAAAAAAATTAAAAAACAAAGATAAAATAAATACATCTTAAACATATAAATTTTTTTAAGCTATCACCAAAAGGCCTAATTATAATATACATTGGAAGATATCTTTTAAGCAGATGAAAAATGATACCAGATGGAAATACACATCTACACAAAGTAATAAAGGATATTAAAAACAGAAACTTCATGAGTAAAAATATTTTTTATTTCTTAAATTTCTTTAAAATATAATTGACTATTTAATAAAAAATAATAAAACTCTATTGTGGGCTTCATAACTTATGTTTAAGTAAAATACTTGAAAACCATAGTAAAAAGGCCAAGAAAGGGGAAATAGAGGTGCACTATTATAAGTTTTTGTATTATTTGTTAAGAATAGAATATCACTTAAACTGTGATAAGTTAAAGATCTATACTATAAACCCTAAAGCAACCACTAAAATAACAAAACAAAGAATTATAGTTCAAAAGACAATAAAAGAGGTAAAGTAAAATCCAAAACATATTCAATTAATCCAACAGAAGGCAGAAAAGAAAAAAGAGATGAACTATAGATGGTACAGAGAGAAAACAAATTGCAAGATAAAAGATTTAAACATAATTATATCAATGATCACATTAAATATAAATGATATAAACACTTTGTATTAGTTTATCATGGCTGGTGTAACAAATTACCATCAACTTAGTGGCTTAAAGCAACACAAATTTATTACTTTACAGTCTGCAGCTCAGAAATCTGACATGGGTCTCTTGAGCTAAAATCAAGGTGTCAGCAGGGCTACGTTCTTTCTGGAGGTTCTAGGAGAAAATCTGCTTTCTTACTTTTCCAGCTTCTAGAAGATGCCTGTATTCCTTAGTTCATGGCGCCTTCCTCAATATCCAAAGCAATATTGCTCAAACCTCTGCTCTGTCATTACATATTCTTCTCATTCGGAATCTTGCCTTCCTATTTGTGGACTTTTGTGATTACATTGAACCTACCCTGATAATCCAGGATAATTTTCCCATATCAAAATCTTTAATTTGTTACCTCTACAATGTCCCTTTTGCCATATAAGGTAACATTTGTATAAGTTCACAAAATTAGAATGTGGACTCTTGGGAGGTCCATTATTATCTACTATATACTTCAATTAAAAGGGAAATGTTGTCAGACTGGATTTAAAAAGCAACAACTAAGTACATGTTGTTTACAATACAATGAACATTCTTTATATATAAATGCACAAATAAGTTAAGATTAAAGGATAGGAAAAGATATACCATGTGTAGTAGGTTGAATGGTGGCCCCAAAGATATGTCCATGTTTTTATCCCCAGAACCTGTGAATATTACCTTATATGGCAAAAGATGTACTTAACTTAAGGATTTTGAGAGGAGGAGCATATCTAGGAGGATCCTAAATGCAATCACATGTATTCTTATAAGAGAGACACAGAGGGAGATTTGACACAGACACATAGAGAAGGCAATATGAATACAGAGTAGAAAAAAGAGATACAGACACAATCTAAAGAATGCTAACAGAAACCAGAATCTCAAGAGGCAAGGAATGGAGTTTCCCCTAGAGCCTCTGGAACAAATATGGTCCTGAGTACACCTTGATACTGGACTTCTCACCTCCAGAACTGTGGGACAATAAATATCTGTTGTTTTTAGGCACCAAGAATTTGATAATTTTTTTTATGGCAGCCACAGGAAACTAATAAACTTAGTTAACTAATGCTAACACCAGATACAGGAAAGATGAATGGCTATTTTAAAAACAGCAAAGTAACCCTGGCTGGCATAGCTCAGTGGATTGAGTGTGGACTGCTAACCAAAGGGTCACAGGTTCAATTCCCAGTCAGGGCACATGCCTGGGTTGTGGGCCAGGTCCCAAGTGGGGGCCACACGAGAGGCAACCACACATTGATGTTTCTCTCCCTCTCTTTCTCCCTCCCTTCCCATCTCTAAAAATCAATAAAATCTTAAAAAAAAAAACAGCCAAGTAACTTTCAGAGCAAAGAATATTACCTGGGATGATAATAATAAAGGGATCAAAACAAGATTAAAATAAAATTTTAAAAAGAGGATATAACAATCCTAAACATTTATGCAACCAATAATGCTTCAAAATACATGAAGCAAAAAGTGTACTGTCATATAAAGTATGTACTCTGATATCAGTGGAAATAAATCAGGTTCTAAAACCAGAAAGATATCTTGAAAAATCCCCAAATATTTGGAAACTAAATAACATGTTTATAAACAACACATGTCAAAGAAAAAAATCAAAAGAGAAATTGTAAAGTATTTTTTAAATTTTAATTGTTGTTCTTGTACAGTGTTCTGTCTTTAATCCCATCCCAGCCCACCGCCCCTGCCCTCCCCACCTCCCCTTTCCAACCCCCCTAGTTTTTGTCCATGAGTTCTTTATACTTGTTGCTCCAAACCCTTCCCCTTTTCCCCTGAAATTCCCTCCCTTCTCCCCTCTGGTGACTATCAGCCCATTCTCAATTTCAGTGTCTTTGGTTATATTATGCTTGTTTGTTTGTTTTGTTGATTAGGTTCCTGTTAAAGGTGAGATAATATGCTATTTGTCTTTCACTTCCTGGCTTATTTCACTTAGTATGATGCTCTCCAGTTCCATCCATGCTGTTGCAAAGGGTAGGAGCTCCTTCTTCATTTCTGCTGCATAGAATTCCATTGTGTAAATGTACCATAGTTTCTTGATCCATTCATTTACTGATGGGCACCTAGGTTGATTCCAACACTTGGCTATTGTAAATTATGCTGCTATGAATATTGGGGTGCATAGGTTCTTTTGGATTGTGTTTCAGGGTTCTTAGGATATAATCCTAGCAGTAGAATTGCTGGGTCAAAAGGTAGATCCATTTTTAGTTGTCTTAGAAAATTCCATACTGCTTTCCATAGTGGTTGTACCAGTCTGCAATCCCACCAACAGTGCACTAGGGTTCCCTTTTCTCCACAACCTCTCCAACACTTGTTGTTTGTTGCTTTGTTTATGATGGCCATTCTGACCGGTGTGAAGTGGTATCTCATTGTACTTTTAATCTGCATCTCTCTGATAGCTAGCGATATTGAGCATCTTTTCATGTGTCTCTGGATCCTCTGTATGTCCTCCTTGGAGGAGTGTCTGTTCAAGTCCTTTGCCCATTTTTTAATTGGGTTGAATGTCTTCTTACAGTGGAGTCATGTCAGTTCTTTATATATTTTGGAGATTAAACCCTTGTCTGAGGTATCATTGGTAAATATATTTTCCCATACAGTTGGTTCTCTTTTTATTTTAATACTGTTTTCTTTAGCCATGGAGAAGCTTTTTATTTTGATGAGATCCCATTTGTTTATTCTTTCCTTTATGTCGCTTGCTTTAGGGGACATATCAGTAAAAATGTTGCTGCGTGAAATGTCTGAGATTTTCCCACCTATGTTCTCCTCTAGAACTTTAATGGTGTCATGGCTTATATTTAAATCTTTTATCCACCTTGAATTTATTTTTGTGCATGGTGTAAGTTGGTGCTCGAGTTTCATTTTTTGGCATGTAGCTGTCTAGTTCTCCCAACACCACTTGTTAAAGAGGCTATTTTTACTGCATTTTATGTTGCTTCCTCCTTTGTTGAATATTAATTGACCATAGAGACTTGGGTTTATTTCTGGGCTCTCTGTTCTATTCCACTGGTCCATGTGCCTGTTTTTGTGCCAGTGCCAGGCTGTTTTGATTACAGTGGCCTTGTAATACAGTTTGGTGTAAGGTGTTGTGATCCCTCCTACTTTGCTCCTCTTTCTCAAAATTGCTGCAGGTATTTGAGGTCGTTTATGGTTCCATATAAATTTTTGAAGTGTTTGCTCTATGTCTGTGAAATATGCCATTGGTACTTTAATAGGTATTGCATTGAATCTGTAAATTGCTTTGGGTAGTATGGACATTTTGATGATGCTAATTCTTCCAATCCATGAACACGATATATGTTTCCATTTGTTTGTGTCTTCCTTGATTTCTTTCTTCAGTGTTGTGTAGTTTTCTGCATACAGGTCTTTTATCTCCTTGGTTAGGTTTATTCCTAGGTATTTTATTTTTCTTTTTGCTATATCGAATGGGATTTTTTTCCTTGACTTCTGCTTCTGCTCTTTCATTGTTGGTATACAAAAATGCCTTTGTTTTCTGGATATTGACTTTGTATCCGGCTGTTTGGCCATATTCGTTTATTAGGTCAAGCAGCTTTTTGGCTGAGTCTATAGGATTTTCTATGTACACTATCATGTCATCTGTAAACAATGATAGTTTTGTTTCCTCCTTTCCAATTTGGATGTCCTTTCCTTTCCTTTCCTTTCCTTTCCTTTCCTTTCCTTTCCTTTCCTTTCCTTTCCTTTCCTTTCCTTTCCTTTCTTCTCTTGTCTAATTGCTGTGGCTAAGACTTCTAATGCTATATTGAATAGAAGTGGTGAAAGTGGACAACCTTGTCTTGTTTCTGATCTTAGTGGAAAAGATTTTAGTTTTTGCCCATTGATTGTGATGTTGGCTGTAGGTCTCTCATATATGGCCTTGATTATGTTGAGGAATGCTCCCTCTATTCCCACTTTGCTGAGTGTTTTTATCATAAATGGGTGCTGTACCTTATCAAATGCCTTTTCCTCGTCTATTGATATGATCATGTGATTTTTGTCTTTGCTTTTGTTTATGTTATGTATTACATTTACTGATTTACGAATGTTGAACCATTCTTGCATCCCTGGGATGAATGCCACTTGGTCATGGTGTATGATCTTTTTAATGTATTGTTGGAAGCAGTTTGCCAATATTTTGTTGAGAATTTTAGCATCTATGTTCATCAGTGAGATGGCCCTGAAGTTTTCTTTCTTTGTTGTGTCTTTATCTGGTTTTGGGATTAGGATGATGCTGGCTTCATAAAAAGAGTTTGGGAGTCTTCCATCATTTTGGATTTTTTTTGAAAAGTTTGTGAAGGATAGGGGTTAACTCTTCCTTAAATGCTTTGTAAAATTCTCCTGTGAAACTATCTGGTCCCGGACTTTTGTGTGTCGGGAGTTTTTCGATTACTGCTTCAATTTCATCTGCTGTTATTGGTCTGTTCAGGCTTTCTGCTTCTTCTTCATTGAGTTTTGGGAGATTATATTTTTCTAGAAACATGTCCATTTCACCTAGGTTTTCAAATTTCTTGGCATACAGTTCTTCATAGTAATTTCTTACAATCCTTTGTATTTCTGTGGTGTCAGTTGTAATCTCTCCTCTTTCATTTCTGATTGTGTTCATTTGGGTCCTCTCTCTTTTTTTCTTGATGAGCCTACTTAAAGACTTGTTGATTTTGTTTATCTTTTCAAAGAACTAGCTCCTGGATTCATTGATCCTTAGAATTGTGCTTTTAGTCTCTATGTCATTTAATTCTGCTCTGATCTTGGTTATTTCCTTCCTTCTACTTGCTCTGGGCTGTCTTTGTTGTTGTTCCTTGAGTTCTTGTAGGTGTAGGGTTAAGTTGTTTGTTTGAAATGTTTCTATCTTTTTTAGGTAGGCCTGTATTGCTATGAACTTCCCTCTGAGGATTGCCTTTGCTGTGTCCTATAAGTTTTGGGTTGTTGTGAGTTTATTTTCATTTGTTTCCAGAAACTTTTTGGTTTCTTCCATAATTTCATTCTTGACCCGTTCATTGTTTAATAGTATGCTATTCAATCTCCATGATTTTGAGGATTTTGGGTTTTTCCCCTTGTGGTTGGTTTCTAGTTTCAGTCCCTTGTGGTCGGTGAAAATGCTTGGTATGATTTCAATTTTCTTGAATTTGTTGAGGCTTGTTTCGTGTCCTATCATGTGGTCTCTCTTTGAAAATGTTCCATGCACTTATGAAAAGAACATGTATTTAGTTTCTTTGGAATTAAGGGCTCTCTCTATATATATCAGTTAAGTCCATTTCGTACAGAATGTTGTTCAATGCCACAATATCTTTGTTGATATTTTCTTTGGAAGATCTGTCCATTTTTGACAGTGGGGTGTTAAAATCCCCTACTATATTTGTGTTGCTGTCAATGTATTTCCTGAAGTCCTCTAAGATTTTCTTTATGTATTTGGGTGATCCTATGTTGGGTGCATATATATTTACAACATTTATATCTTCTTGGTGGATTCTTCCTTTGAGTATTATGAGGTGACCTTCTGGGTCTCTCTTTATGGCCCTTCTTTTGAAGTCTATTTTGTCTGATATGAGTATTGCTACCCCAGCTTTTTTTCCCTGTCCATTTGCTTGGAAAATTTGTTTCCAGCCCTTCACTTTGAGTCTGTATAGGTCTTTTGTCCTGAGGTGGGTCTCTTGTAGGCAGCATATGTGTGGGTCATGCTTTCTTATCCATTCAGCTATTCTATGTCTTTTGATTGGAGCATTCAATCCATTTACATTTAAGGTTATTATTGATAGGTACTGATTCATTGCCATTTTCATGCCTGTGATTCTCTCTCTCTCTCTCTCTCTCTCTCTCTCTCTCTCTCTCTCTCTCTCTTCCTTCCTTCCTTCCTTTCCTTAAAGCAGTCCCTGTAGCATCTCTTGCAGAACTGGTTTGGTAGAGGGTATTCTTTTAGACTTCTTTTGTCTGGGAAGCTCCTTATTTGGCCTTCTATCTTGATTGAAAGCCTTGCTGGGTAAAGTAGTC
>PVKU01014875.1:0-20871 GCA_004027475.1 Anoura caudifer | reverse complement strand
TTACGTAGTGAGGGGCAGAGCCTTAGGTGTTCCCCAGAGTGGGGCAGTCCAGTTGCTGGGTAGTGACGCTGTATGTGGGGGTGGGGTCCGAGAAGGAACAATGGCACTTGCTCTGCTCTCTCTCGGATTCCAGTCCCTTCCGCCGCTTCCCCTTTGCCTGCATTATCCACGTGCAAATGTGGGACCACCTAACTGGTCAGCCAGCTGCCTTGTGTGGCCTCACTGGGTCTGCAAAGTTGCCACCTGTGCCTGGGGTCCGCTAGCCGCCGCCTGTGCACCTGGGGTCTGCTAGCCACTGCTGCCTGCATGTGGAGGGTCCTCACCTCCACTTTTTCCTGCTGCAACTCCGCCCCTCTTACTGGTCTGGATGAATGGTTGTTGGACTTCCATACAGTTCAATTTTTTCTAACAGTTCTCGTTGTTTTCTTGTTTCTAAACCTTTGTTTTCCTTAATTTTGGTTGTGCAAGAAGACAGTGTGTCCACCTACGCCTTCATCTTGGCCGGAAGTCTCACATTTTATTTTTTAATTAGTCACCACTTCTTTAGTGGATTTAAATGTGTTCTTCATATTCCTTATACAATGGCTTACTTCATGCATTATAATTTTGCATACAAAATAAGCTCAAGACTAATGGGAGGTTGTTTTTGCTTGATCTAATTTTGACTTTTGACATCAATCCATATAGGAGTATCTCTCTCTCTCTCTCTCTCTCTCTCTCTCATGCACAAGAGAAAGAATATCCATACATAATACACAGGCACCCCCACAAACAACTGTATCTTTAAAGTGCATAAATGCCATATTGTGCCATGTATAATGTGTACTTTTTGCCCAAATTTTTGAGGGAAAAATAAGGATGCACATTATACATTGGAAGTGTAACTCTGGTTTTGTAATTATTTGTTCATAGAATTTATTGTACCATAATATGTTTTAAAAAAAGAAATGCTAAAATTTCTTTATAATATAAAAAACAAGTATCTAAATATAAATAAAAATAGAATTAAAAATTAAAATGAAAGATTTTCTTCCTGAAAAGTTTGGGTCAAAAATGTGGGTGCACATTATACATGGGAGTGCATTGTACACTGCAAAATACAGTAAATAAAATTTTAGCCCTAGCTGGTGTTTCAGTTGGTTGGAGCATTGCCCTGTAGACTGAAGGGTCATGGATTTGATTCTGTGGACAGCAGCTCATGTCCAGGATGCGGGTTTGGTCTGCAACTGGGGCATGTACGAGAAGGTAGCCAGTCGATGTTTCTTTCTTACATCAATGCATCTCCCTCCCTCTCCCCCTTCTTCTCTTTCTAAAAGCAATGAAAAAATGTTCTTGGGTGGGGATAAAAAAAACATTTAAAACTTTAAAGGTAGTACTTCATATATCTGGTTTTCAATGTATAATAAAAACTATTATGTAAAGATTTTATTAAGTTATTTTTAGAGAGAGGGGAAGGGAGGGAGAAAGAGAGGGAGAGAAACATCAGTATGTGGTTGCCTCTCACGTGCCCCCTACTGGGTGACCTGCCCTGCAACCCAGGCATGTGCCCTGACTGGGAGTCAAACTGATGGCCCTTTGGTTTGCAGGCTGGCACTCAATCCACTGAGCCACACCAGCTAGGACTAATAAAAACTCTTTTTGATGTAAAACACTTAAGCTATATATGATATAATCATAGCTTTTATTTTCGTTAGAGAATGCTAGTTGAGGAGATTTTATGTTGGTGTGTGTATTACATACATATATAAATACATATTGTTAACTTATGGTCTTTGGTGCCAATTCAACAAAACAGGAATCCCTAATTTGGGGTGCAGTGAAAAAGGAAACTTTATTCAGTGCAAAAGAACTCAAACAGCACAGCTGTGGGGAAACACAGTGGTCAGTGGAAAGGAAAAGTGGACTTTCAGAGCCAGAGGGCAGGTGGTTTATAGAGACAGAAATCCCCACCCCTGGTCACTGATTGGTCAGTCCTTATACAGATGAGGACTTCAAGTCTTGGCAGTTTGATAGGTCCGAAAAGACACTTTCCTGATTGGTCAGAATGGAGTTGCTCTGGTTGGTCAGTGAAGATGTTGATGGAGATATAGCTGTGTAGTTCTGATTGGTGGGGAAAGCCTCGTCCTATTGGTTGAAATAGGATTCCAGAAACTCCTTTATAAGGGCTGGCTCAGATGGCAGAAACACAGTGCAGGCAGACAGTTTACTACAGGCTCTTTTGTGAAGTGCATTTTGCGTGAGCAGTCCCTGTGCAGAAATAGCTGCTAGGCTTTGTTTTTTAAAATTTGATCCCAGTTAGCCACCAGGGGCCCTTTTAGTGTGTGTCTTTTTCATTGTGACAGTATGCAAACATGAAATGTATTCCATTTCAGACACATCTGAAGGCTTTCTCAGGCAAGATGTCTCATAAAGAATAGCACTTCGTAGAAAGGATTCTTATTTGAGAGCACAAACTACAGATTAGGAACTAAGAAATATATTCCAAAATAACAAAAGGTTTATGAAAATGCTTTGTAATCTTAAAAGTTATGTAAAAACAAGAACCTTCCAGAGGCAAGATTGTATTGTAGCATAGTCTCTAAAGTGTTGTAGCCTCTCAGATGTTTGTGTAGAGAGAACTTACAGATTCATGGGCCTGGTTGGGTAAAAATACCACAGTAACCTATGATTAGGGTAAAAACTCTGTGTTCCAGCAGTTGCCAGGAACACAGGCAATACAAAATCATTATTTGACAATTAATGCTAAAATGAAAGAATCAATCCCATGTTTAAAGCATACCCACCTAATGTTTGACAAAAGCATACTCTTATAAAGAAATAGCATTAACATCACCTCAGAAAATGTTCCATCATGTTCCTCTATCTGCCCCTCCCCTGCCCCATCAGTCTTCTGAGTTTTTTTCTCATAGATTAGTTTAAGCATTGCTGGAATTTCATATAAATGAATTATGAAACACACACTCTTTTTTGTTAAGGCTTTATTCACTCAATGTTTTCAAGATTCATCTATGTTTTTACAAATATCAGTAGTTCTTACTGCTGTTGCTGCCTTGTATTTCATTGTATCTATGTACCACAGTTTGTTTATCCATTCTCCTGTTGATGGGCACCTGCACTGTTCCCCATTTTTATTTATTATAAATAATGATGGATGACTTAAATGCCTCTTGAGACAGACAAATCAAGTGTTATGGGGAGCAGGGAAGGAGAGGAACACTAGACAGAGGAACTGGGGAACATTCTCAAGGCTAGTGGTATTTGAGCAAGAAGAAATGAGCAATAGGGTCCTAGCACAAACAGCAACACTGAAATGGGGAATACAGGGTGTACGGAGACTGATAAGCTCTCTAAAGGGATGGTGGATATATGGGAAAGCTCATGTAATGGGATTCATTAAGGATGATGCATATTGTGTTTGCGACTCAACTGCCTAGTGGAAGATAAGGCTAGAAAAGCAGGTTGAGATCCAGAGGACAGCGATTCCTGGATGGTATGCCAGGCAGTTTAAATTTAGTTTTGTAGTGGAGAGCCATAGAAGTTTTTGAGCTAGGAACATCTTGATGAAGTTTCTGCTTTGGAAGAAGTTTGGCAACATTGGAAGGAATGGCTCTTAAGGGAAAGGAGACTGGAAAGAAGAGGAGAGGGAGAGATGAGCCAATTAGGATCCTGTTTTGAGTCTGGGGCACGATAGGGAGGGCCCACAGTAACAGTGGGTGAGGAAAGAGCTGGACTGGTGATAGATAGAAATAAAATGGGCAGACTGGAGGCTGTTTGGGCAGGGGGCGGGGCAGGGGAGACACTTGCTAAGTTGGTGGCATACTGATCAATGAGGGGTACATTTCTCTGAAGGAGGAGGACTCAGGGACAGGTGGCTGGCTTCAAGGGTGTGAGCCAGGGTGGCTGGATAGGCATTCAGTTGTATAATAGTCAAGGCATTCTCTTCCTTGTATTAATAGGTTGACAATATATTTATTAGTTATGTATGAACATATACAGTTCAGTCCTAGATGGTGTCATAGTAGGTATCAGAAGATATTCAATGAAATTTACTTTTCCTTATTTGTTATACTTAATGTTTCTCAATAAATTCTATTTACTTTTAATTTTAAAATAATTTCAAATTTCAAAAAAAATCACACAAATATTGTTACTGAGCTCAAGGAGTTCACTGCTTTGGGTGCTATATTCAAGATGTTGTCACAAGGTAGTTTTACTTACTCGCTGCAAGTAAAGGAGGGAGGGGTTCGTATTCAAGGCTCTGGGTCTTTGAAAGAAGGCTTTGAAGGAAATGTCTGTATACACTGTTTGGTCAGTTCTTCTTTTCAGTTTACTACACTTAACCTGGCTGAGTTCCTCTCAAGCTCATCCTGTTTATTGCTGCAGCTGCAAAATACTGCGCTACATTTTAACATTTAGCAAGAATAACATTTAGAGCTGTCCAGACATTGAGACCCTTGTCCTATCTAACAATATTATAAAGATAGCACACACACACACTTTATCCAGGTTCACCTGTTGTTAACACTTTGCTCCATTTTTTTTTCTTTTTGCTTTCTATACACATGCTCTCTTCCTTCTTTCCCCCTCCTTCTCTCTATCTGTATATAGTAGGTCCTCATCATTTCCTTTAATGTTGTTTTATTATTAACATTGATGAGAGACCATTGGAACTTAACTTCTGTTTATATCACTTAGCCTATGGTAAAATTGATTTCACGATATGTCAGTTTGCTTAAAGTTGTAGAACCTATGGACATTGTTAAGTGGGGGGCTTACTCTGTGCACCCACTCTGTATTGCATTCTCTACTTCTCTTTCATTTTTCTCTCTCCTTCCCCCTCCCCCCCATCCCTCCACCAACACTATTACTTCTTTTATCATTTGAGAGGAAGTTTGATACATCATGGTCCTTAATCCCCAAATATTCTAGATAAAGATATTCTGTAATAGAACTATAATACAGTTATCAACCATGGCAGTTTAACATTGATCTAATATTTAATCTACTGCTTATATCTGTTTTATTATTTGATCTAATATTTATAGCTTTCCCCCCTGCAGTATAAGATTCAGTTGCTATAATATGTTCCATATAGCTTTCATGTCTCTTTAGTCTTCTTTATGACATTTCTAAAGAACACCAGTCCTGCCACACACTTTTTTTCAATAAGATATTTTTCATTTGGGTTTTTGTGATGTTTCTTCATGATTACATTTGGGTTATACAGTCTTGACCAGAACACTACGTAATTTAGTAGCCAGAGTGTTGTCATCGTTGTTTTAATACATGTAACATTGAAAAATACTCATTTCCTAGGGAAGGCTTAGGTAGGAGAATGTTGAAGGTGGAATGACTTGATTTTTTAAAGCTTTTTGTAACTGGGGGGCTGTAGAAAAAAATCTATAAGACCCATTTAGAAGAGACAGGATTCATACTGGTCATGTGGTCTCTGTTTTTATAAAGTTATATTTCAGGGAACATATTTTCTTAAGGAAAAATTGGGACATATGATATGATTTAATTCAACATGTCAAATCCTATAAAGCTTTAAAAATGAAGCCAGGTATAATTACACATTTAGCACCTTTTGGAATAGGAGAGGATGCGGAAGGCAGGGTCTGCCCTGGAAGCGTGTTCAGATGCGTGAACAGTGTGCTAACTGACTCAGGTTCCTTGTGTCCTGCTGTGTATCCATTAGGTAGTCATGAAGGTAATAGTGCTAGCTTCTGATGTAGTGTCATCAAGACTATTATTTTGTTATGGTAGCTCTACTAAAATAGAGACCAGGGGTTTTGTTTAAAAATTTGTTCTTTAAGCACTGAGAACAGCTTAGATTTGTATATAGCTCTACACAAGTGTAATGCAGAACTTTCTTCTGAATAAGCTTGTCATGGGTAAACTTTTAGACTTCAGTTCAAAATAAGGTCTTAACCTGCACATACAGGCAGCAACTGCCATATTTTTTTATTGCTAGTTAAGTGTTAATAGAATTAACAATATTAAGATACTTTTATAAGCTAGTCTTCCTGTCACTATTAACACCTTTCATGTTGTTTCACTGTTTGCATTTCAGTCTGACAGGCACCAGCACAGTGAGAAAGAGAAGTCTGAGTCCCAGCCAAGCAGACACTGGCTCAGAGGCCAGAGTATCGGAAGAGATATCTGACCTTGAACTTGAGCAGACAGATTCCTGTGCAGAATCTCCCTCAGAAAGAAGGAAAAAGACTAAGAAATTTAAAAGAATGAAGAAGGACCATTCTCCAGCAGGTTTGGATCAGCTCTTTCTAAAGTTCTAGAGTTGTGTACTCCTCAGTGCTCCAGAAACCAGTATATTTTGTGGGAGAAATCACAGCAGGGCTTCAGTTGGTGGCAAGGCCCATGTCTTGTTCCATGAGACCAGATGTTGTTAGGACCAGTTTAAGTAATTTAAGGAATCCCTTAAAAGCCATGGCTCTTGACAGAGAAGGGGGGTTGGGGCGGGGGGGCTCGACAGTTAGTCCATTGAGTACCTTCTCTGCCTTCTCCATGGTTTAGAGGTTTTCCTGATGTGTTTAAAGTAGCCTCTGCATTTTAAATGTACATTTAAGTTTGCACAGAGGCCTACTCCTACACGTGCTATTTTCAGTAGCAGTTTTCACTGTTCCCACGAAAACCCAGGCAGCCTGGATTTCTCTCATAAGCAGAATTATATAAGGAGCAAAGGACACAGGAAATTAGCACATGTTGAGAGCTTACAAGGTGTTTGATGCTGTCATAGGAGTCTTTTTCTCTCCTTATTTAACTTCATTTTCACAACAGCCCAGACGTAGGAAATTACTGTCCTTGTTTTAGTGATTCAGGTGTCTGGGTTCAGGGAGGTGGAGAAACACATGCAGGTCCATGTAGCTATTAGTAAGCAGCAGACCCAGAGGTGAGCCCCAGCCCACCTGGAGCCGAAACACATATCCTCTCTGTCACCCATTTATGCTCTAGAGGGTCCATGGCCTGACCCAGCCCTTTGTACCAGGCTCTATACTGGGCTGGAGTGCGAGGGAGGAAGGGGCTTGCCTGTCACATCCAGCCATAACCTGGTGAGGCAGCAGTCAAGGTGACAGTAATTATAGCCACTGACTGAGTGTTTGCCAAGGATCCGCACGGACACCTAATGCTTAACAGAAATTCATTTTTTAATGTGTTTTATTGATTATGCTATTACAGTTGTCCCATTTTCTCCCTTTTATTCCCCTCCACCTTGTACCTCCCCAACATTCCCCCCCCTTAGTTCATGTCCATGGGTCATACATATAAATTCTTTGGCTTCTCCATTTCCTATACTATTTTTAACCTCCCCCTGTCTATTTTATACCTACCATTTATGCTTCTTATTCCCTGTACCCTTTTCCATATCCTCCCCCTCCCTGCTAATAACCCTCCATGTGATCTCCATTTCTGTGATTCTGTTGCTGTTGTAGTTGTTTGGTTAGTTTGTTTTTGCTTTTTTTTGTTTTTTAGATTCAGTTGTTGATAGTTGTATTTGTTGTCATTTTACTGTTCATACTTTTTGATCTTCTTTTCCTGAGATAAATCATTTTAATATTTCATATAATAAGGGCTTGGTGATGATGAACTCCTTTAACTTGATCTTATCTGGGAAGCACTTTATCTGCCCTTCCGTTCTAAATGATAGCTTTGTTGGATAGAGTTATCTTCAGTGTAGGCCCTTGTCTTTCATGACTTTGAATACTTCATTCCAGCTCCTTCTTGCTTGTAAGGTTTCTTTTGAGAAATCAGCTGATAGTTTTATGGGAACTCCTTTGTTAGGTAACTGTCTCCTTTTCTCTTGCTGCTTTTAAGATTCTCTCCTTATCTTTAATCTTGGGTAATGCAATTATGATGTGCCTTGGTGTGTGCTTCCTTGGGTCCAACTTTGTTGGGACTCTCTGAGCTTCATGGACTTCCTGGAAGTCTATTTCCTTTGCCAAATTAGGGAAGTTCTCCATTCTTTTTTCAAATAAGTTTTCAACTTCTTGCTCTTCCTCCTCTCCTTCTATCAACCCTATAATTCTCACGTTGAAATGTTTAAAGTTGTCCCAGAGGTTCCTAAGCTTCTCCTCATTTTTTTGAGTTCTTATTTCTTCATTCTGTTCTAGTTGAATGTTTATTTATTCCTTCTACTCCAAACTATTGATTTGAGCCCCAGTTTTCTTCCCGTCACTGTTGGTTCCCTGTGCATTTTCCTTTAATTCACTTTTTATAGCCTTCACTTTTTCCTCTATTTTGCGACCATACTCAACCATTTCTGTGAGCATCCTGATTACTGGTGTTTTGAAATGTGCATCGGATAGGTTGGCTATCTTTTCATCTCTTAGTTGTATTTTTCCTGGAGGTTGGATCTCTTCTTTCATTTGATCTGTATTGTTTTGTCTCTGCAGGCCTATTGCGTAGTGAGGGGCAGAGCCTTAGGTATTCATCAGGGTGGGGCAATTCACATAGCTGCGTTGTGGTGCTGTATGTGGGGGAGGAGTCTGAGAGGGAACTGTGCCACTTGCTCAGGTCTCTGGCAGGTTTTCAACTATTTCCTTCACTACCCACAAGCAAATTAGGCCCTTCTGGTGCTGATTTTTGGGTGGGTGGGTTTATGTACATTCTAGGACCTTGTGGGTCTCTCCAACAAATTCTCCTGTGAGGCTGGGAGTTTGTCCTGCCACTGCAACCCCCACAGGTTTTTCAGTCAGAGGTTTTGAGGCTTTATTTTCCCTGCGCTGGAACCCTGGGTTGCGTGATCTAGCTCTCTCCCCAGCTGTTCCTCCCAATTTACCCACACACAAATGTGGGACCACCCGATCTGCCAGCCTCCACCTCGCCTGGTTCCCCAGCAGCCACCTTGCCATGAGTCCTCTCCACCCTGGCTGCCCGTCTCCACTCCACCTATCAGTCTGGATGAATGTTTCTTCTTTAACTCCTTGGTTGTCAGACTTCCATACAGTTTGACCTTTTTCTGGCCGTTCTGGTTGTTTTTGTTTTTAAATTTTTTTGTTGTCCTTCTTTTGGTTGTGTGAGGAGGCACAGTATGTCTACCTATGCCTCCATCTTGGCCAGAAGTCAGAAATTCTTTCATTTGAGTATCTGAAGTAGTCATCATGGGCCGATTTACAATTAAGAAAACAGAGACTTAAAGGATTACCTGACTTGCCCAAGGTACTGGAGCCCTTGATTCCGTCCTATAAGAAAGCCGGTGCTTATAAGCACAGTTATATATTGTCATCTCTGGATAAGAGGGGCACCGACCTAGCTGCCATTATTCCTTCTCTGTATGTCTTATATCATAACAGTTGCCATGCTCAGCAGAATGCGCAGCGGAACCAACAATCAAGTTGAAGGTAATAAAGCAGTGGAACTTGACTCATACCCAAGCTAGGAACTTGTGTTTTAGTTAATTCTTTTTTTTTTTGCATGTGGTCCAGTCTAACTGTAGGGAGTTTTCTGCATCTCACTGATAATGAAATCAGAAAAGCAGCAAAATGTCACATAAGCTTTTTTACAGTCTGCTGAGACCTAACTTAAATAAAACTTTAAACTCTTACTTGAAACCTGGATTGTATATTTGAACTATCTTTTTGAATGGGGGTGTCTCCTTTTACTTGCCTCCCTTTCTTTCCTTAAAATAAGTATTGGAGAAGTTTTTAATCTGCAACATACTGAGTCTTCATCTGTGACATCTTGTTACCACTGCCAGTTGTACCTGCTCAACATGTTAAATATTAAATGTTAGTATAACTTTTAGAGATCACCCTGAGCATCCTTTTCTTCATATCTCATTCTCTTTTGAATTTTTCAGTTCATCTGTTACTTGTCAGGGACAAGATTTCAGTTTTTACCTTCTATCTCAGCATTTCTTAAAGGTATTAAAATTAAAATACCTAATAATAGACTGCATTGATAGATTAGCTCCTTTTATAACTTTCGTCATTTTAAGTGAAAACTTTATATGAGTTATTTGGGGTTTTGAATTTATAATACCATCATTAAAATAGGGGTTTTTTTTTCCCTCTCCCATTGACAGTAAAGCTGTCACTGCTACAAGATGTGAGCTAAAAAATGATAGATTTTGTACTTCATTGTCAGGGCTGCTAAAAAAGAGAGCAACATCTTGACAACTTTTAATTGAACTAGAGAACTTGAGAGAATTGAGCTTTCTCCTGGAGCACACGCACCAAGTAAGACCTTCCATCAGTGCCCAGGCAGTAGTGTGGTGGACCCTTTTCAGTTGGTTTGTTGTGTTGAGTCCTAATAATTTTAGCAGGATGTAGGTCAAGTGATTAGGTACTGAAGCTGTTGAAACAGCCAACTTTGACTGCCCAGTTACTTTAATAAAGTCCTGTAATACTGAGAGTACAAAGGCCAGCCCCTGTGAAGGGTTTGTGTTCCACTCTCACACTCCCGGAATTGCGAGGGCCTAGTCTGGGTGTTGGCTGGAACTGAGTCAGAGTGTTTGGTACGGCATGGACAGTCTGTCCTGCAGAGACGGGTTAAGGTGTCAAGTCTGGGCTCTTCTACTGGGGAGAGTGTCTTGGCCAGGTACTCAGGGATTCACAGAGGTGTGTTGGGTGCCCAGCACTGTCAGTGAAGGCATGAAAAACATGAAAGGTGGTACTTCATCTCTAGGGACTTTTATCTTTTCCAAGGAGGATGTAGCAAAAAGTAAGACCATAGAATGTAATCTACCATGGCGATCCTGGGACAGAGGAAGCTCAATAAACCCCACACAAAACAGTGCTGTTTTTCTTAGTTATACATTTAAATATCTAGGGTACATGAAGAGTTGAGTATTAGACCCCATTCTAGATAACAAAATGACCCAAATTTAAGTTTAAATGATAATACCAGACATTGTACTAGGAATGTCCTTAGTTACCTTGTTAATCCTTATAAAAACCCAATAAGGTATACGTATTCAATTTCTATAGGAAACCAAGGCTCAAAGAGTTACAAACTGGCAAAGTCAAACATAGCTGGGGGTAGGGCGGGTGCTGTCTGATCCAGAGCCCGTACACTGCACACTCTGCAGTGCGTGAGGTTTAGAGGAAGCAGAGGACTCCTTATGTACAAAGGCAAGTGTTTCTGGCAGCTGTTCTAGATCAACAACAGTTACCAACCTCGACTTTCAAATGATGAAGTCATGTGGTAAAAATCCAAGCGACCACTCTCCTTTAAAGCTTCTGTTTTATGTACATATTATACACATAATAAATATTTTTCTCTTAGGCTTTGTTGTGTCCATCCTATTTTCAAGAAGCAAATGTATAAGTCCTCCTTTCTATTTATTATGATTAGTGTAGGTTGGTAGTACTATCTGCTTTTCCTCTGAGGAATTCAAGGTACATTCTCAGTTGGCACATAAAGGAAAGCAATTTTCTGTGCCATTTATGCTGGAATAAACTGTCTCTGGAAAATGTTCCCCAGGCAGTGTTTAATAGGTGGGCTTTCATAGCACACTTGTTTTTGATGACTAAGTGAATAGTGTCCCCAGGGCCTGGAGAAACCCCAGCCTCTCCTGCAGGGCCAAGCGGAGTGGCCTGACACTGAGCAGACTGGCTACTCTCAGAATGCTGATGGACAGGCCAGTAGCTGGAGGTTCCATCGGCACCCATGGAGGTATGGATATCAAGAGACATCGATTGTTCCTGTTGACTATCTTGTCATAGGATAGAGACGCTTTGTCCCCCTTGCATTTAAAACACAACACATTAGACCTTTAAATGTTTGCCAAGAACTGTGAGTTGTATTGGAGTCTTGACTAATCATTATAAAAATTTAGAATCTCCTTAGAGCAGCAGTCTCCTCATGCTATTACAGTTCTCCTCGGAGTCAGAAACAAGGTCTGCAGTTGTTGCTGTTAGTCACCTGAGCAATCTGGCTAGGAAGGCCCAGTGACCTCCCAAGGAGCTTTGTAATTGTTCAGTTAAAGTGTGGTTTCCAGACTAAATGTGCAAAATGAGGTGTGTGCTGTGCTGTGATGCACTTCTCTCAGCACATTTCTGCCCTCCTGGCAACCCTCTGGGGCCCCCATAAGCCATCCAGGGGCAGCTCTGCCTGCTGGGTGTGGGAAACCACCCTGTCACCAGGCCCTTTGGAACCTTTCCTAGTTAAAAAGTTCACATGGCACCCCGAGGGATCTTTCTGAATGCAGATTTCCACTCTGGAGAAAATGATACCATAGCATATTTCCAGTGTACTATGTGGTTTTTAGATTCTGTTTTGGATTCACCTGAGGGAAGAGATGGCTTACCTTTCAGAGTTCCTTTTTTTTCGCTGTAGTTTGTGGAAAGGTAAGAAGAAGCAATCACCTACTGTGTTGACCACTTTTAAATTTCTTTCGTTGTTTTGGTTAATAAAAATAATGTGCTCACTATGAAAATCTGTAAAGTGAAGAAAAATAGGAAGTTATTTGATAACTCTGTTAATGTGTTTTACTCTGCCTGTTATTTTTATACATTGTTGGCATCATGCATTTTAGTATCCTGTTTTTTGTCCATTAAAAAAAAAACTCTCAGCCAAATAATTTTTTACAAAATCCTCACCCAAGGGTATGTTTATTGATTTTAGAGAGCGGAAGGGGAAGATAGAGAAATATCAGTTGGTTCCCCACCCTCTCCCCCACCAGCATGCACCCTGACTGGGGATCGAACCAGCAGCCTTTTGGTGTGTAAGATGAGGCAGCTGAGCCACCTGGCCAGGGCTCTTGGCTAAATAATTTTAATTATCAGCATAATGTTTTATATTAAAATTTTGTTGAATTTAAAAAAAATTGTAATCACCCAAGGATGTGTTTTTTCAATTGATTTGAGAGAGAGAGAAAGAAACATCAATGTGAGAGAGAAACATCTATCAGTTGCCTCCCGTATGCACCCTGACTAGGGATTGAATCCACAACCGTTTTCATGCACAGGACAACACTCCAGCTAACACGGGGCAGATTTTGTTGGATTTTTTAAACAACATTCCTAATATCTTTTGCAGGACAGCTTTGTTAAAGTATAATTTATGTCCAATAGAAGTCATCACTTTTAGATGTACAACTTGATGCCTTTTGACAACTCACTTAACAGTGACTGTAACTGAGATATGACCAGTTGTGTCATTCCAGAAGACTCTCATACTCCTTTGTAGTCAGTTTCCACCCCCACCCCTAGATCCTGGCTACCACTGATCAGCTTTTTTATCACTTTATATGATACTTTTTCAGAATATCATATAAATGGAATCATACAGTAGGTAACCTTTCATTTAGTATAATGAATTTGAGATTCATTTATGTTGTTATATGTATTCATGGTTCATTCCACCTTATTGCTGAATAATATTCTGCATTATGAACATGTTGCTGTTTGTTTATCCATTTTGCCAGTTGGCATTTAGATTACCAGTTTTCAGCTACTAAGAATCAAGCTGCTATAAACATTTAAGTGTAGGCTTTCGAATGAACTAAATTTTCATTTCTTTTGGGTGAATACCTAGGAGTGGAATTGCTAGGTCATGTGGCAGGTGTATTTTTACCTTCATAAGAAACTGATGTACTATTTTTCCAAAGTAGCTGCACCATTTGCATTCCTGCCAGCAGGGAAGGAGGGTTCCAGTAGCTCTGTACATTGATAAGTATTGGTATTGACCTTTTTAGCAATTCTGATGGGTACATTCTGGTATCTCATTATTGCTTTGATTTGACTTTCCCTAATGCCTAATTGATGTTAAGTATCTATGTGATTATTTGCCATCCACATCCCTCCTTTAGTGAAATGTCTGTTTGTTTCTTTTGCCCATTTTCCCCCACTGGGTTGTTTGTTTGCTTCTTGAGTTTTCAGAGTTCTTTTTTTTTAAGGTTTTATTTATTTTATCTTTAGAGGGGAAGGGAAGGAGAGAGGGAGAGAAATATCAATGTGTGGTTGCCTCTCATGAGTCCCCTGGTGGGAACTGGCCTGCAACCCAGTCATGTGTCCTGACTGGGAATCAAACCGCGATCCTTTGGTTCACAGGCCCATGTTCAGAGTTCTTTATATATTCTGGATACAAGCTCTTTTGATGTTTTGCAAAATATGCCAAACTTTGCTTTTCTTTTCATATTCTCTCTCTCTCTCTCTCTCTCTCTCTCTCTCTCTCTCTCTCTCTCAATATCTTCTGTGTACTTTACAGAGTTCTTTTATTTCCACATTTAAAATTTTTTTCAGTTAAAGTTGACACAATATTATATTAGTTTCAGGTATACAACATAGTCATTAGACATTTATATAACTTACAAAGTGATCACCCCAATAAGTCTAATACCCATCTTTTCATTCTCTTAGCAGTATTTTTCAAGTAGTAGAAGTTTAATGGAACCCAATTTATCAATTTTTTTCTTGAATTATGCTTTTGGTGTCATGTTTAAGAAATCTTTGTCTGACTCAAGATTACAAAGATTTTCTCCTATATTTTCTTCTAGTCATCTTATAGTTTCAGGTTTTACATTTAGGTGTACGATCCATTGTGAATTAATCTTTGTATGTGATGCAGGGTATGGATTGGGGTCCATCATAGCCAGAGGTAGATGTCCTTAAGTATCTATTTTAAAAAGAAAAATGTGGCTGGGTTGGTGTAGTTCAGTGGATTGAGTGTGGGCTACAAACCAAAGGGTCACCAGTTCAATTCCCAGTCAGGGCACATGCCTGGAAATTAAAGACCAGGTCCCCAGTGGGGGCCACGTGAGAGGCAATCACACATTGATGTTTTTCTCCCTCTCTTTCTCTCTCCTTTCCCCTCTCTCTAAAAGTAAATAAATAAACATACATCTTTTAAAAAAATAAAAAGAAAATATGTTCCCGAATAAGTTTTGCACTGTAGTAAAACAGGGCTGTGAAAATGAGTTCACTGGGAACCATTGTTCCTTATCCACTAGCTCTGAGACTGATGCTTGGACAGTCTACAGTGTTCCCTTTGTGGAAAGTGCTAGACCGAATACTGGCAGTGACCTTCAGCTCCCCTTCTGTCTGGGTGTCCTTTAGAGGGTTCCTGAAGTTCCGGTTCCTCAATGTGCATTCTTGCTCAGCAGCTGCATATTATAGGCAGTGAAAATTGGCATTTCTTTGAGTGCAGGTTGTAGGCTTTCTGTGGAACAACCATGTTCAATGTTAGGCCACCTTATTGATAAGGAGAAGGAACCTAATGTGCATGAAAAACTTGCTCTGTGCCAGTGACTTTGCTGTATCTCAGAAGTCCCATGTGGCATAAAGCATTAGCCAGTCCACCTTACAGATGAGGCTACGAGAGCTGTTCAAAGGCACCCTGCTAACAAAGTGGTCACGCCAGACTCGCCCAGCCCCAAAGCTTTTCCCGTTACTTCTCACTTGCTCTTCACAGAGTCACTTCCTGTGTATATGGCGGTGTGCCATATATTCCCTTCCAACTGACACACACGTTCCCCTCCATCTAACAGCAGGTGCAGCTGTAAGTATGGCAGTGCCGTTGCTTTTAGCTGTTTATCTTTGTTTCCCCTCTTGGCTACTTTATTTTAGTTCCCCATATTTGGCTTTGTGGCCTTTACCTTTATAATGGCCAAGTGGCTGCTATTTCTTTGATACATAAATTATAAAAATGCCCTTATCAACTTTATTTTCCTCTCTTCCAACAGGTACTGCTTGAATGTGTGAGGGAGAAGGTCAGGCTAGTTATTCTTATCATGGACCACCTGCTGTATTTTGTGATTCCGGGGAGGGGAGTGTTTGTGCTTTGTTTCGTTTTTCAGTCTTTATTCCTTTTATTACTGTATCGTGTGACTCTCTTTCACATGGCTCATCTCCATCTTCACTTCGCAGGAGAAGTCTTGCAGTCTTTATTGAGATCCCAAGACTTGCATGGTCAGCAGTGATGAAAACTGCAAAGTGCCCCTCTCCTGGTCAGCTCATACTGTGTCTCTGGATTTTATCTCAATAAGTGATCAGAAGTGGGACTTCTCATTTTAGCTGAAATTCCCGTGTTATTTTAGGTGTTTAGATCCTGTTACCTTTAGGCATTCCTGTCATTGACAGTAGTCAGTCTTGGCTGAGCAGTTTCTTTCTTTGGGGACACTGAATCCCATCTCTTTTTAAGAGTTACTCTCCATTCTAGGCATCATCAAAGACCTCTTTCCTTTTGAAATCTTGGAGTGTTAGCAGCTGGGGTTGGCTCTGCCCATTTTTCCTGCCAACTCTTCAGTTACGACTTAAATAAGGCATGGCACCAGCGGTGCTGGAGTGCCCGGTCTGCCGCACTTTCCATCATGAACACACCTTTTCCTGACTTAGTTCCTGTTCACTCAGCTCTGCACATTGGTGCTCATGTCGCCTCTCTGAACTTCTTGCATCTGTAAAATGTGGATATTTGTACCATTGTGTGGGACCTTTCTGAAGAGCAAGTGCCCAGCACGGTGGACAGCAGGGAACTCGGGGGGGCTGTGCCACCAGGAGGAGGTGTGATAGCTCTGCACACATGTTAACTCCAGTGAAATAAACAGGCAGCCAGGGCAGGAGGGAGGCACCTCATCAGTCCTACCTGCGATGTGTCTCTGTTGTCACTGTTTGCTTGACACTGCGCTCTGTGGACAAGACCTGTCTGTGGACTTTTTCCCCTTACGGCTGTGCGGCTGCCCTGCCCTGTGCTGGTCATTCGTGCTCCTCCAGGTGCTGCTCTCCCCTTGCTCATCTTGTTTTGTCCTTTCCCACTAGGAAGCATCTCGGACAGCTCTGCCAAGCTCTTCGAAGTTCCTGACACGTGGTAACCAAGACCTGAATGAAACAAATCGTGGGTGCTGTTGCTGAGAAAGACCCCAGCTGGCACGTTTGGAAGCCATACTGTATTTAATGTGTTTCATGGGAAGGGTTTGAAAGCAAGCATGTCTCCTGAAAAAAACTTAGCTTTTATTTTTGCAGCTGTGGTTTTCTTCTTTCCTCTTTAATGTAAACTGTCTGCTGACACTCGGCACACTTATAAAAGCTGTTGTGAAGGTGTACATGATTAACCAGTTACTTTTTGCTCATGTGAACCCTTCCTGTCATGAATTAGTGTGTTTAGGAATCCACCTGATTTTGGGGCGGGGGTGGGGGGGTTCAGCTGTGAAATATGCAAAAAGAGCTGACATTGTTGAGTGCTGTGATCATGAGTCTGGGCTTGAACTCCTTCCCGCTTCGAGGGTTTCGTCTCCTCACGCTCCAATCCGGGGGCAGCTGCGGCACGTGGTTACCATCTCCTAGTGGGGAAACTGGTTACGTCTCTCTGCTTCCCACCTTGGCTGCCTGAAAATTAGAAGCTTTCAAGCTTATTTTTCCAGTAAGAAAATCTCTACTGATAAAGGCGCTTATCATATGCATTGGCCTTGGGGCATATTTATTTAGAGTTATTTTTCCTAAGATGTGAGTTTCTTGCTCTGGGACAAGTGAAAACGTTGATTTCTGTTTTTACATGTATGCTGTGGTCACTTGACAGCCTGTTAGTGTGGTGGTCTCCGTGTGGCTGTCTGGGAGCAAAGTGTCCTGTGTGTGTGTGTGTGGGCGCGTGTGTGACGTCACGATCTAAAGCTACATGTGCCAGCCCTTTGTTCAAGCAGATCACAACAGCGACAGAATTTTGTGGATCTACTTCAGTAGAGTTGTGTCATATACATCATTGTTAGAGATACTACATTTTTGTATCATGGAAAAAAATGAAAAATGTATTTCCAGAAGGTGAAAATTAAAGACATTTTCATAGGATTCTGATTTTTTCCCTTTTCTTTTTAGTAAGTGAATAACATACTCAGTCTCTACATAGGTGTCATTTCTCTAAAGGTCACCTCTGAAAAGCTCTAAGTTACCAGAGCTTGTTTTGCTGCCTCAGTGAGTCGCATTCCAGGCAGGAGTCGAGCGAGCCCTGTGGTAAAGGCTCCGTGGGAGGGTCTGCATCTTTTCTGTGGTGGGAGGAACCTGAGCTCTCACAACTCTGATCGGAATCTGGAAACTGTGGTGTTTCGCGAATTCAGATTTGTAAGACACTTTCCCCAATTAGGAGCCTCTTAACATTTCCCATTCTGTGTCCTCTCCTTTCCCCGGGAGTTTGATAGCCACAAAGTTAGAAACCCAAACTTGGCACCCCTTCCAAGCTGTCACTGCTCACAGCTGCAGCTCGGTGGAGAAGTGTGAAGGGAGAGTGGAAAACAAACAGTAAAGGAGAATATCAAGGCAGGGGGCTTAAAGAGTGCTGCTGGACTCAGATGTGTCATTAAAACTTACAGGGAAAACAGGTGGTACCGGACACTTCTTGCTACTGAATAAGAGAGAAACCCCCCAAAGATTGTGATTGGTACAAATGGCCTAATTAGGGCACCTGGCCAGGAAATGCAGATCAAGTGGGGGTCTTACAACGCCAGGTCCTCAGTAGGAGAGAGAGGCCTCTTACCCTAAGGTAATGAAAATCTTCTTTGTCCCCTGAAGCCCAGTGCTTCCTGCTCCAAAAGCTTTGCAAGCACAGCTTGTACTCCTGTCACTACTGGTCCAGAGAGGGGCTTGGTGAGGAGTGCTTTCTAGAAAGGACCTCCAGAGAGTCTGTTTCAGCTCCAGCTTCAGTTTTCTCAATCCTAAAATTAGGATAATAAACTTACCTTATACGGTGGCTGCGAGAATTAAATGAGATTATGTTAAATGCCTGGTACCCACAGTGTACAATAAATTGTAATAATGTTGGAAGATTACACTTTTGATCTGGAACTCGTGTTGTATCTGCCGACATAGGCATGGTCACGTGGGATTTGACAGAATTAAATACCCAGTGAAGCCTTCATGCACATCCTGGCCTCTGTTTTACCAGCTACAGCAAATGACTTAAACAGGTGAACTGGGTTGCTTCCTTTCCCCCTCCATGCATACCTACTAGGCGTTCTCAGTGTCTCTTTTGGACATAAAACCCTAGGATGGTACTTTGGCTTTTTGATAGTGAGGCCCAAGGGCATTGTATCATGATGGGGCTGTGGTTCACGGGTTTCTGGAAGACGTGGCTGAATCTGGAGGCAGGCCTGCGTGTAGGGCCCTTGATGTTTCCTTGAAGAGTTTTACAGGGTTTTTGTTTTTTGTCTTTTGGATCTGGGGTGGAGACTGAGCACTGCAGTTCAGTCCATTTTCATAGCTCTGTATTTGTGTGTTTTCCCTCCAACATATCTTTTTAAGATTTTATTTATTTATTTTTAGAGAGGGGAAGAGAGGGAGAGAAACATCAATGTGTGGTTGCCTCTCGTGCACCCCGCACTGGGGACTTTAGCCCACAACCCAGGCATGTGCCCTGACTGAGAATTGGACCCTTGACCCCTTGGTTCACAACCCGGCACTCAATCTACTGAGCCACACCCAACATTTTAGGATGAATATTTTCAAGCATATGGAGAAGTTGAAAGAATCATTCAGTGAACACTCACTCACTTGCCACCTAGATTGTACAGTTGTCATTTTGCTGTTTTTGTTGTATTACATAACCATTTGGCCATCCTTCTATCCATCCATCAGTTCATCATTTTTAAGTTGCAAACATCAGTGTATTCTCCTTCCCAAATACTTTCACATGTTTGTCATCAGTCAGAGTTTAATATTTGTTTATATTTGGAGGTCAGTGGGAAGAAAATTTATAGTGAAATGCTCAAATCTCCTACACTATTAACCTTCAAAATTAAACAATAAAGATTATCAACAGCAAATGAATTTATTCCGGAATGGGAGAGGAATTTCAGTTTGGTACAAGCAAATTATGGTGAACCACAGGCAAGTGTGGAGAACAAAGGAGAAGAGCATTCTTTTATAAAGGAAAGGAGGGACTTGGGAGGGTTTGTTTTGAGCAGAGTGTATTGGAGGAAAATGAGAGATGGAAGTGGTGAGGGCCCCTCATTGGCTGCAGGCAAGAGCAGCTTGCCATGTCACAGTAGAGAGGACTTTTCCTTACGTGATGAGTGGTAGTGGTGACAGCTCTCCCTTCACAGCCTTCCGACTGCATTTTGATGAGGCTTCCTTTGTTCGTTTTCACACTGCCAAGATACAGAACATTACCATCACCCTAGAATTCTCCCAAATGCTTCTTCCCAGTCAACTCGCACCCCCAGAGGCAGCCACCAGTCTACATTTTTCATTCTTATCACAGATTAGTTTGACCTTTTCTAGGACTTCATGAAAATAGAGTCACTGCCTGGTGGCCTCCTTCACTCGGCATGACGTTTTGAGATTCACCCATGTCTGCCCGCATCAGTAGTCCCTTACTTCATGTTGCAGAGCGTGCACCCACCATGGTTCTATTCATCCTGCAATGGATGGACACTGGGGCTCTTCCCAGTTTGGGACTATGCAGCTATTATGAATAAAGCTCCTACGAACATTCTAGTACAACTTCTTTTGAGAACAGAAGCTTTTGTTTTGGAGGGTATCTACCAAGGAGAATTGCTGGATAATAAGAAACTTCCAGATCTTTTTCCAAAGTGGTTGTATCATTTTGTACTCTCATCCACACTGTGTGAGAGTTCCAGTAGCCCCTGCCCTCAGCAGCATTTGGGGTCGTTGGCCATCTTGGTGGGTGTGTAGTATATCTCATTGCAGTTTTCCCTTGCAGTTCCCTGATGACTAATGATGTACTTATTAGCCAATGTATATAATCCTCTGTGAAGTACCTGTTCATTTCACTTGTCTGTATTTTATTGGTTTATGTCTCTGTTATTGAGGTGTAGGTGTTCATTATATATTCTGAATCTCAGTCTTTTATCAAAGTTGTTTTGAAAATTTTTAGTTCCAGTCTATGACAGGCTTGTTTCTTTTTTCTTTTCTTTTCTTTTCTTTTCTTTTCTTTTCTTTTCTTTTCTTTTCTTTTCTTTTCTTTTCT
>PVKU01014874.1:10644-20962 GCA_004027475.1 Anoura caudifer | reverse complement strand
TTCTGCTCCTGTTGTAGTGGTTTGCTTAGTTGGCTTTTGTTTTAGGTCTGGTTGTTAATACCTGTGAGTTTGCTGTCTTTTTACTGTTCATATTTTTTATCTTCTTTTTCTTAGATAAGTCCCTTTAACATTTCATATAATAAGGGCTTGGTGATGATGAACTCCTTTAACTTGACCTTATCTGGGAAGCACTTTATCTGCCCTTCCATTCTAAATGATAGCTTTGCTGGATAGAGCAATGTTGGATGTAGACCTTTGATTTTCATGACTTGGAATACCTCTTTCCAGTCCCTTCTTGCCTGTAAGGTCTCTTTTGAGAAATCCGCTGACAGTCTGATGGGAACTCCTTTGTAGGTGACTATCCCTTTATCCCTTGCTGCTTCTAGAATTGTCTCCTTCATTTGAATCTTGGGTAATGTAATTATAATGTGCCTTGGTGTGTTCCTCCTTGGGTCCAACTTCTTTGGGACTCTCTGAGCTTCCTGGACTTCCTGGAAGACTATTTCCTTTGCCAGATTGGGGAAGTTCTCCTTCATTATTTGTTCAAATAAGTTTTCCACTTGTTGCTCTTCTTCTTCCCCTTCTGGTACCCCTATAATTCGGATGTTGGGACGTTTAAAGATGTCCTGGAGGTTCCTAAGCCTCTCCTCATTTTTTTGAATTCTTGTTTCTTCCTTGTTTTTTGTTTGGTGGTTTCTTTCTTCCTTCTGGTCCACTCCATTGATTTGAGTCCCAGTTTTCCTCCCATCTCTGTTGGTTCCCCATGCATCTTTCTTCATTTCACTTATTGTAGCCTTCATTTTTTCATCTAATTTGTGAGCAAAATCAACCAATTCTGTAAGCATCCTGATCACCAGGGTTTTGAATTGTGTATCTGATAGGTTGGCAATCTCTTCATTGCTTGGATAAATTGGCTCTGGGGCTTTGATTTGTTCTCTGGTTTGAGCCATTTTCATTTCTGGGTTTTTTGTTTGTTTGTTTGTTTTGTCTAGTCATGGCTGTTATGTAGTGAGGGGTGGAGCCTCAGGTGTTCCCCAGGGTGTGACAGCCCAGTCGCTGGGTAGTGACGCTGTATGTGGGGGCGGGGTCTGAGGGGAGATAATGGCGCTTGCTTTACTCACTCTCAGATTCCAGTTCCTTTCACCGCTTCCCCTTTGCCTGGATTATCTGCACGTGAATGTGGGACCACCCGGTCAGCCAGCCGTCTTGTGCGGCCTCACTGGTTCTGCACAGTTGCCACCCCGTGCCCTGGGTCTGCTAGCCGCCCCCTGTGCCCCTGGGGGCTGCCATCTGCTGCTGCCTGTGTGCCAGTCTGCACCTCTGCTTTTTCCTGCCGCGACTCAGCCCCTCTTACCAGTCTGGATGAATCGTTGTTGGACTTTCAAACAGTTTGATTTTCTGAGTTCTGGTTGTTTTCTTATTTCTAAATCTTTGTTGTCCTTAATTTTGGTTGTGAGAAGAGGCACAGTGCGTCTGCCTATGCCTCCATCTTGGCCAGAAGTCAATATGTTATTTATGTTATTAAATATTTTTCCACACTTTTTGCTTCAAAAATTTTTTTCCTATTTTCCTCCCGTAAACCCTAGGTGCATCTCATGGTCCGGTGCATCTTATAGTCCTAAAACTACAGTATGTTTGTACAGTTATTTAATTTCTCTGTTTGTCTCCTCCAGAGTGGAGTTACTTGTAATGTCACCAGACAGGTGGGACAGAGTCTGCCTCCAACTGGTTGGCAGTGTGTGGTTCTTTTTTGTTGGTTTTGTTTTTTAAGATTTTATTTATTTTCAGAGAAAGGGGAAGGGAGGGAAAAGTAAGGGAGAGAAACATCGATGTGCGAGAAAAACATTGGTCCTCTGGGGCCCCCTGACCTGCAGCCGAGGCATATATATTTCCTGACTGGGGATCAAACCTGCAACCTGTTGGTTTGGATGACGCCCAACCACTGACCCAAACTAACCAGGTGCTGGAGGGGTCTCTTTTCAAAATTCACACAGAGCAGCCGTGTGTGGCCAGGGCCTGTGTCTCATGTCCTCTCTGTCCTTTGCCACTCCTGTCTCCACAGGATTCTTGGACTTGCTCAGAAGGAGCAGGAGAAAATGACTGAGTTCCTGGTGAGTGGAGTAATGATTTTTGTCTATTTTTTTTGTTATTTATTCAATTCCAGTTGTCCCAATTACTTGTTTTTATTTTTACCTGTTCAAATCTACTCTCAAACATTAGACACATCTTTTTTCTCTTTCATGAGAAGGATAAAAACAAATGTTTCTTATGTGCTTGTTAGTAGCTTTCCTATTGGTTCCACTTTTGTTTTTGTCTTTAAGTTTTATTTTTAGTTTTGGTTTTATTTTATCATCTTCATTTCACCAGTACTAGGGCAGAAATCCCTAGGTATCAGAAAAGTTTTAAAAGCCACATTATTGTACCACTAAGTCACCTGTTTCCGCCATGTTATATTTTATATATTTACAACCACAGTATCTGTACTCTTTTCAATCTTTTTTTTTTTTTTTCACTTAGTATTATCACTTGAGTTTTCGGTGATTCGCCATTCTTTTATCTACTTTGTTATGCAAATTTCTTGCCCAATACACAGAAAGAACCTAGAGTACTGGCTGTGAAAGACAGGGGTTTATTAGGACTTGAAGTGCACACCTGGTGGGCTGGTGAACTTACTTCAACCCAGGCTTTCCCAGCACAGGGGTAAATAGAGTACAGGAAACAAAGCAGACAGGGTATGCAGGGTGCTTGCATGCAAGCTGTGTGAGATCAAAGTGCTGGCTGTTTTCTCTGCTGTTGTTTATACTGTAGGCCCACATCCCAAAACAATTTCTTGGCCAAAGAGTTGGCCAGGCTCCGGAGGTCTCACAGGTCACTCACAGTTGACCTTCACTGTGTTCTGCAGGGTGGGAGGTGGGGTTGGAGCTTGGGGAGGGGCCCCTGTTTCCACACCCATACATTGTCTCTGAAGGGTTTCTGTTTTTGTGCAGCTTTCAGCAGCTACAAACAAGCACATACAACCACTGTGCCTGTGAATAAATTTTGTTTTGAGTCATCAAAATTTTGCATGGGCTTTTCAAAATGAAATATAATATACTTACTAAAATTAGAGATCTTAAGTGTCAACTCAGTGCTGGAGGTATACCCTGTTTTAAAAGTTGAATAATTACATTAGCCCACCACCCAAAACAAGAAATAGAACATTTCTGTTACCCCTCAAAGTTCTCTCATGTGCCTCTCAAGTCAGTTTCCTCCTTCCGGGAGGCATCTGCTGTTTTGATCTGTCATCACGTGATTAGTTGACTTGTTTTCACATTAAGTATAAAGTAACAAATTTGTACAGTATGTAATCTTGTACCTGTCTTCTCACTCAGCACAGTGCTTTCAAGATCAATCTACATTGTGTGTATCAATGTGTTGTCCCTTTTTATTGTTGAGTTATATTAAATTTTATGAATATATGACAGCTGTGTTTAGAAAGGATAGACAAAATTCTTTTGAAAGATGTTTGGGTTTTTACAGCTTTTGACTATTATGCATAAATGTCCTACGAGTAGCATTCTAGTATGGGTCTTCTTGTGTATGTGTATTTTCATGTTACTTGGGTAAACATCTAGAAGTGAAATGACTCAGCTTGTAGGTTAGATAAATGTAAACAGTTGTCCAAAGGGGTGGTACCATTTTACAGCCCCCCACAGCCTCTGAGAGTTTCAGTTGCTGCACAGCTTTGCCATTGTTTGATGTAGATCTTTTTTTTATCAGCTCTAAAGAAATGACATCTCACTGTGATTATAATTCATATTTCTCTCATTAGAAATGATGTTAAATACTTTGTCATGTGCATTTTCACCATCTGTATATCCTTTGTGAAGTTTGTTGAAGTTATTTGTCCATTTTAAACATGGGCTTCTAACCTTGGCTGGTGTGGCTCAGTGGATTGAGTGCCATCCTGCAGATCAGTGTTGCTGGTTCTGTTCGAGTCAGGGTACATTCCTGGGTCACAGGCCAGGGCCCCAGTTCTTGAAGGAATATGGTGCAACATTTTCAAGTTATGGTGCTAACTTGGAAGACAAATAAACCTACAGATTCGTGAAACTAAGTGAACTATAAGTGGAGGAAACCCAAAGTAATCATACCAAGACATTACAATTAAACTTCTGAAAACTAACAAGAAAGAGAAAATCTTGAAAGCAGTAAGGGAAAAACAATTAAAATGACAGTGAATTTCTTATCAGAAAGGAATAGACTATTTTTGAAGTGCTGAAAGAAAGCAATTTCAACTCTGAATTCTCTATCCACTTTGGAAATATGGGGGAAATCAGGACATTTATAAATGAAGGAAATCAAGTGTATTTGTCATTAGTAGACTTGGACTAAAATAATAAGTAAAGGAATGAAGCAAAAATCATAGCACTTTCGGATGTATTCTTTAGATACTTTTATTTATTTTAGAGAGAGGGGAAGGGACATAGAAAGAGGAGAGAAACTGTGTGCGAGAGATGTTCCTCTGTTGCATTTAAGACAATTGTAAGTGGCGGAGGGTAAAGGCACTTGAAGAGAAGTACGGTTTTTGCTTTCACTGGAACTGGTAACATAACAACAATAGACTGTTATGTGTAAGTAGTATAATAATTATAGTGACCACTAAAATTATACAAAGATATCCTCTAAGACATTATAGGTAAATCAAAATGCAATTTTAAAAATGGTCAACTAACACACAGGAAAATCAGGGAAAAGAAATGAAAAAAAATAAAATGGAAGACTCAAGTCCTAATATAAGTAATTCATTAAATGTAAATAGCTAAATATCCCTATTAAAATACAGGGATTTGAATTATGATTAAAAAAATATGACCCAATGTGCCCTGGCCAGTGTGGCTTGGTTGGGCCATTGTCCTACACCAAAAGGTTGCAGGTTTGATTCATGGTCAGGGCACATAATCAGGTTGTCAGTTCAGTCCCAAGTCAAAGTGCATACAGGAAGCAACTGATGAATGTTTTCTGTCACATGTTGTTGCTTCTCTTTTTCCCTGCCCCTTCCTCGTTCTCTCTCTCTCTCTCTCTCTTGCTTTCTCTCGAAGCAATGGGTAAAGTGGCCTCATCTGAGGATATTCAAAATATCCTCATCTGAGGATAAAAATAAAATGACCCAACAATATGTTATAAGGCACTCACTTTAAATATAATGATATAAGCAGTTTAAAAATAAAAGGAGAGAAAAAGATGTGTCATGTAAACATGAAAATAACGTAGAGGTGAGTAAATTAATTTACAAACGTAATCCTGCCCTTATATACCAGTCATATTGACAACAGCTGACACTCATTGGGGACCTCCTGTGTGCCAGGTGTATAGACTCTGAGGCAGCGCTGTGCAGCAGAAGTTCTGCTGTGATTGACGTGTTCTCTGTTGTGCTATGTAACGTGGTAGCCACAGGCCACATGTCACTCTGGAGCATTTGAAATGTTCTATTGCAACAATGGGTGAGAATTTATAATTTTACATAAATTTAACCTTATATTTCCATAGCCACATGTGAGTAGTGGCTCTGAATTGCACAGGAAGTTATAGTAACGTTGTCTATTCATGCATTGGTATGTGTAAGAATTTTCTGTGATGAGCAGCATCGCACAGATGAGGAAATAGATGAAGGGGTTTTTTTGGTTTAAGATTCTGCAGCTTGGGAAGAGTGCACTGCTTTGGGATTTAAAATGAAGTATTCTGGCAGTAAAGTCTGTACACCTCGACACTGAATGCTCTCATGAATAGTGTCGCAGATAGGTGACATCTGCCTTGAGAGCACAGTGGGCCCATGTCATAGCTCCTCAGGAGGGGTGATCTATTGGTTTGTCAAATTTTAACAAAGTGACGGTACCCAGGCTCAGTGAATGCATGAGTGAGAAAGGAAGGATAAAAACTACCAGACCCTGTTGGGAGTAAATTGATCTGACGATTCAGGAACAATTTGGTACTATTCATCAGCATAGAGAGTGTATATCCCCTGTGATTCAAGAGTTACAGTTCCAGGGTGCTTACTGTAGGAATACCCACAAATGACACCAAGTGAAGTTTACAGGAAATATTGTTTAATTACACATATTTTGATGGGACTTCGGAAATTAATGTATGAAATTGACATGCTGGATAGGGAACAGGAGGATACTATGTAAGGAAGACACGAGCTCCTCAGAATCCAGAGTAACTTACTGCCCATTCTCCCTGCCCACTCAATGCTGCCCTTATCCCAGTGGAGGCTGGATTCGACATTGAGGTTGACTGTGTTTGGTGTTGTAGGAGGCCATGATGTTCAAGGACGTGGCAGTGGTCTTCACAGAGGAGGAGCTGGAGCTACTGGACCCTTCCCAAAGGATGCTGTACCGAGACGTGACCGTGGAGAACCTCAGGAATCTGGTGTCTGTGGGTGAGGACAGGTGCCTTCTTTAACTGAGTGTCAGCTAACGAGCATATTTATTTTATTTTGTTTTTTAAATTGTATTTTATTAATTGTGCTATTCCAGTTGGCCCAATTTTTCCCTTTCCTCCCCCTCCACACAGCACATGCCACTCTCTTAGTCCATTTCCCACCATTGTTCATGTCCACGGGTCATGCTTAAATGTTCTTTGGCTACTTGTTTCCTATAGTGTACTTTGCATCCCCTTGGCTATTCTATAACTACCTATTTGCACCCTTCGCTGGAGATTCAGCCCACAATCCAGGCATATGCCCCAGACCAGGAATCAAACTGGGGACCCCCTGATTTGCAGGCTGGTACTCAGTCTACCTAGCCATACCAGCTAGGGGTACTTAATTTGTTTTTTAGATTCAATTATGATTTTTGCCTTTTTATTGTTCATAGTTTTGATCTTCTTTTTCTTAAATCCATTTAACATTTCATATAAGAGTGACTTGGTGATTATGAACTCCTTTAATTTCTTCTTCTAAGGGAAGTTCTTTACCCTCCCCTCAATTCTAAATGACATCTTTGCCAAGTAGAGCAATTTTGGCTATAGTTCCTTGCTTTTTATGATAGTGAATATTTCATGACAATCCCATGTAGCCTGCAGAGTTTCTTTTGAGAAATCAGCTGACAGTCCTTTGGGAACTCCCCTATAGGTAACTTAACTGCTCTTCTCTTTCTGCTTTCAAGATTCTCTCTTTAACCTTTTTGTGTTTTAGCATATGATGTGTTTTGAAGTTGTCTTCTTTGCATCCATCTTGTTTGTGACTCTGTGCTTCTTGGACTTGCATGTCTATTTCCCTCACCAAATTAGGGAAGTTTACTTCCCTTTTTTTCCGAATAGATTTCCAATTTCTTGCTCTTCCTTGCACTCCTATGATGCAAATGTTGGAACACTTGAAATTGTTCTACAGGCCACTTACAGTATCCTCAGTTCTTTAGATTCCTTTCTCATCTTGTTGTTCTGATTGCTTGTATTTTATTTCCTTATATTCCAAATCTTTGACTTGATTCTCAGCTCCATCCACTTTATTGTTGTTTCCATATAAATTGTTCTTTATTTCAATTGATATCCTTCGTTTCTTCCTGGATCTTTATTATACTGTTGAGGTCCTCACTAAGTGTCTTGAGCATCCTTAGAACCAGTGTTTGCAACTCTGCATCTGGTACATTGCTTATTCCATTTTGTGTACTATGTTTTCTAGATATTTGACCTATTTGTTCCTTTGGGCCATGTTTCTTTGTGTGCTTATATTGGCAGCCTCTCTGTATTTGTTTCTAGGTATTAGGGAGAGCTGCTGTGACTCCCTGTCCTAGTACTGTGGCCTAAAATAGTACATGTCTTTTAAGGTCCAGTGGCACAACTTTCCTTATCGCCCAAGCTGAGTACTTGAGATGCACTCTTCATGAGGGCTGAGTACCCCCTGGTCTTGTAGTTGAGCCTTGGTTGCTGTTGCAGGTCAGTGGCAGGGATTTACCCAGTCCAGTCATCTGCAAGGATTGGCCGTGACCACTGACCACCAACATCTGCACTTGTGGAGTACCAGCTGTGTAGGGGCAGGGTGTTGGTGCTCCTACACGGTCTGTAGCTGTGCAGTGGGTGTGCTCGCCCCGGGGTTTCCCAGGTGGTGTAGGCCAAGGTCAGTCCCCTCCTGTGTTTTGCCTGGGGTCACCTTGAGCTATAGGGCAAACTGACATGGCTGCTACTTCCGTTGGGCTTAGACACGCCCAGGCAAAGCCAAGCTGTGAATTTAGGCTGGCTGCTGCTGCTATTGTGCCTGAGGCTCTTAGTAAAAGGGACTGGGGCTAGGGACCCACCCAGGCTGGGAATTACTTCTTTGGAAGGATTTAGAAAGTTGTGAAGCATGAGCCAAGAACAGCCATTCACATGGAAAAGCTACTGTTAACAGCTGTAAATTGGATGGGACAGAATCTCTGGGGATCTCCAGGGTGGGGCAAACTGGCAGGCAAGTTGATGGAGTCTCAGATATGGCACCTGGCTGCTGGCTCCCTGGCTCTCCCCACCATTCCATGTGGGGAAAAGCTGTCCCCCAGCTCTTTTCTTGATGCCAGACACTTCTCTTTGTCCCTGTATTCCGCTGGTACCTCTCAGGCTGATACCCCAGTGCTGGATCTCAGAGGGAGTGAGTCTGAGAAGACTATGTGTGGTTTCTTCAAGAGGAGATGCTTGGAGCTCCAGCAGTTTTCTCCACCAACTCAATTTCTGATGGTTTTTGCAGCAAGAAGTTATGGGGTCTTATTTTCCTGGCAGTGGAACCCTGGGCGGGGTTGCCTTGTGTGGGAGTGGGACTCCTCATTCCCAACATTGCCCTACTGATTATTTCATCCTTCGCATGTGGATGTGGGAGGAGCCCTTTTTGTGTCTCCACCCCTTCTACTAGTCTGGATGGATGTGTTCTCTTTAATTTGTAGTTGTCAAACATCCATTTGATTCAATTTCTGATGGTTCTGAGTAATGGCGTTTTTATGATGTAGTTGTAACTTTGATGTGGTTGTAAGTAGAGGCAAGATGTGTTTACCTATGCTGCTATCTTGTCTGTAGTTCCCAGAGTATTTTGATTTCAAATGTTTGAGAATTTCGAGCTCTTGAAATATGTCCCTGAAACTGGAGATGTACATTTCCTAATTCCTATTGGATATATTGTCTTTACCTTTACTGTTTTTTGGAAATTGCAGTTGCGATATCTTGGTGTTAAAATGAGTTGGTAACTTACATCATTGTTGTATGGAATAAAATAGAATAAAATTCTTTTTAGGAACTGCATTCAGTGCAACCCAAATTGTGAGTAAATCAGGAAAAGATGCTCATTTGATCACCTGTTGTCTTCATAACAGCAGGTCACAGTCAGAATTTGCAGAAATACTCCTTAGAGCGCATGAGGGTTGTAGTAATGGAATTCAATTTTTTTAGCGTATCCAGCAATTATTCTTCACAGGATATCAGTTCTTCAACTTGGATAGGATGTTGCACTGGGGAGAGAGTAGACGCTTTAGATGACAGAGACCAACCCCAAGGAGGTGGGTGTTCAGTTGAGAAGCAGGCAGCTGTAAGTCCTCCCAGGGCACAGGCCAGGTCCTGTCCTTCTCCCTGCCACCAGGGTGGCTGCCCTGGCCCAAGCCTCCAGCTCTCATCACTGCACTTACTGACAACAGCTTCTCACTGCCTCCTGCTTGTGCGTGTGCCTTCCTGTCGTCTGTTGTCCCACAGCAGGCAGATCAGGTCACTTCTCTGTTTACCCTTGCAGGACGTCCCATCCCACTCACACAGTCCAACATCCTTCATGTGGCCCCCAGGGTCATGCTTGATCTGGCCACCCATGCCCTCTCGGTTGGGTTTCCTGTCCTCAGCCTTCCCGTGACACTGTGCTGCTGCTTTCTGTGTTTCCAACCTGCTGACTGTGCCTCTGCCTCAAGGACTCTGGTTTGCTCGTTCACATTCTTTCCCCTGCATCCTCCTTGTTCCCACCTCTATCGTGTGTGCTCTGATGTCATCTCATACAGACGTCAGCTCTGACCAGTCTGGTTAAAAACTCCAGCCCCTTCCTCTGACTTGTTTTCTGACTCATCATTACTTGCCGGCTGATGTAGTAATGGATTATATTTTGTTTATTTGTTTATAGCCACTCTCCCCATTACTGTATAACATTGGGGGAGCAGGCATTGTATTTGTTTTCTTTATTGCTGTGTACTAGGTGCCTCTGAGAGTCTTAATTCATAGTGTATGTTCATTAACCACTTTTTTGATGAATGAGTGAGTCAGTTAATTAATGGATGATTACATGGATGGGTGGGTGTGTAGGTGGTCCTGTTTGAATTGTAGGAACAAGGCTCCCTCATAG
>PVKU01014874.1:0-10544 GCA_004027475.1 Anoura caudifer | reverse complement strand
TGCCTTCCCTCATTGTGCCTTTCTTCACTCCCTTCTTCCTACATTTGTCTTTACTGTGTATATCCCTCAGGTAAACCCAGCCTAAAATACAGTCATGATACTCACCCCTATTGGGTATAAGTACCAAAAATCAAGAACTAAATCAGACAAAATCCCTGGGAAAATGTAGTTGAGACTCTGCCTCTTGTGAATAGTGTGGGAAAGTTTTCTCTGTCTTTTTTGTCATTTTTGTTCTTGTGTCTTCATGGTGCATGAAGGTTCTGGGCAGTAAGGAAGTCTGGATGCCAGCTCTGTTTGATTCGCTCCCCCCCCCCCCCGCTCTTTTTTATTTTTTACAGACATGCCTTCCTTGGGAATTACGAACCCAGTACAACTGGTGACTGTTTTTTTCTTACGAGGGAGCTTCCAAGTGCTTTGCCTTTTTTCCTTTTTTTTTTTTTTTGGTCCTCATGGAAGGACATTGCTTTTGGAGAGATAAACATCAATGAGAGAGCAAGTGTAAATCAGTGGCCTCCCATCCATACCTGGAGGAGGATTCGAGGACTGAACCCTAAAACCTGGTATGTGCTCTCACTGGGATTCAATCCCGCAGCCCTTCAGTTACGGGATGTCACTCCAACCAACTGACCCACCCAGCCTGAACATGTTGGTTTTGTTTCTTTGTTTTAAAGGAAGAAAAATTGGTGGTTGTTTTATTATTATTTATTTATTGGTTGATTTGAGCAGGAGAAAGACAGACATTGATTTGTTGTTCTACTATGTATATATTCATTGGTTGATTCTTGTATGGGCCCTCACTGGGGAGTGAACCCTCAACCTTCATTTTGGGACAACACTCTAGCCTACTGAACCACCTGGTCAGGGCAGTATTGTCTTCTGGAATAAATCTTTTATTTTGCAGTTCTGGGACACATTTTTATTGAAATATATACAAATAACATCAGTGAACCTTTGTGAATTTTCAGGGAGTAAAACAACTTTATATTTCAGTTCTTTTTATTGAGGTACCATTTACAGACACGCATCTCAAGCATGCCTTTTGATGAGTTTTGACTAATGGGTATACCTCTGTATCTCACACCCCTGGAAAAAGTGATTAAATCTTATAGCATATTGTACATGTATCTCCATTCTTAAAAGTTCTTTTGGAAATATCAGAACAGCCCCAGATTTTGTGTGTTCTCTGTCCACATCTTTGCCCTGCTCCACCGTGACGAATATCTTTCTGGCCTTGTTACACTGCACAGATGCTCCCACTACAGGGTATCTTCTCCGTCCAGGAATCCAATAAAAAAAGCTCTCAGAGAATGGTGCTAAGTGGGTCTCGCTGTCTTGACTCCTGGAGACAGTACAAAAGAGGAGGAAAAAGCCAGTGTGACTGAAGAACTATTTGAGAACATTGTTACCCATCTGATGAACAGCTGCCCTAATTATTATCTTATGGTACTTTCAGCAGCTATCTCCACCTGTATAACAAACTACTCTTGAACTTCGCAGCTTATAAGCATGTATTTATACTTCTTTGAATTAGAAATCTGGAGGCAGCTTAGCTGGATGATTGTGGAGCTGCATCTCATCAAGTTGATGGCAAGAAATCCATGAGAGCTTCATGTCTTTGCAGGCTTAATGCGACTGAAGTATTGGCTTCCAGGATGGACTCATCCACATGAGTGTTGGCAGAAGTCCTCAGTTCTTTGCTAGTGGGCCTGTCCTGTGGGCTTCCTGGCTGGCCTCAAAGCATGGCATGGCAGCTGGTTTCTTCCACGCAAGAGAGTGGAAGGCAGAACCACACCAACTGTTATGATCTAACGTTGGAAGTGATGTACTCTGACTTCTGGAGATTTTAAAAATTCTCCCAAGAGGATACGTTTATTGATTTGGGGGAGGAAGAGAGAAACATCGTTGTGTTTCCTCCAGTACATGCCCTGACTGGGGATTGGACCCGCAGCCTTTTGTTGTGTGGGATGTTGGTGCACCGAACTGACCCACCCGGCAAGGGCACTTTTGCCATGTTCTGATGGCTTCCGTGACTAATCTTGATACATGGAGGAAAGGCAATTGATACCATATGGACATTAGCAGACAGGATCATTGGGGACCGTCTTATACGGTGGTTACCCCAGCATCTTTTCATATGTACAAATATATATCTAGTGTACAAAACCTGAAAGATGTTGTTAGTCATTGATGTTCATCAAATTAGTTTGACATTCAGCCAAACTAATTGGCAGGAGTTATCATGGGACATTTCACTCCCATAAGATGTGTCAGTCGTGGGTATGAGTTTTCTAGTTCGTTCTACTTAGAACGTACACCATTTTCATGAGAGCGTCAGCTTGTCTGTAGATACATATTTCTACTTTTGACCTCATACATAAGTCTTGGTATAGTTCCAAATGAGTCACCTTAACACTGAGTGGACAGGAGCCTACTCCTCACCTCCTTGTTTCCTTAGGCATGAGAAAGCCTATGGTGAAAGCCAAGCTGATTGAACAAGGTCTCCCAGGGTGGTTGACCTGTGAGATATTTTTTATGTCTGAGCAGACATTTCCTTGTCCTACTTGTCACGTTTGTATTCTCCTTATCTTTCCAGGACACTGGAACCAAAATGAAATAGAGAGTCTTCAAGAAGTTGCATTAAGGTACCTTTTGCATGAAGATCTTGTGTGCTGGCAAATATGGGAACAACTTTTGAGTAAATTAACCAGAAATCAAGACTTGGTAATAAACCTGAGAAGCAAGAAGTCGGATTTGCCAAAACAAGGTGTTTCCTTCTGTCACTTGTGTGCAGGAGAATCTACTCAGGATTCGGGAGATGAGAAATATGTAATAAAGCTTCAAGGGGAAGTTCAGTGTTTCAATAGTGTAAGAAAAGAAGAGTTTCCCATGAAGACCGTCCACAATTGCCAGAAGAAAGTGTATCTGAGAGAGTCACAGAATGATCAGAGTAGGTGTCATCAGGATGACAGCAAATGTAAACTATGCAAGTGTGAGCACTGTGTCAGGAGAAGGACCTTTGTTCTCCACTGTGATGATCAGGAAGTGCAGGAAGGTGAGACATCTTATAGCCACAAGCATTGTCTGAAAGACTTCATGAAGGAACCATTCCAGCATACTGTAATCCACTCAGAAGAGCACACCTCTATCAAAAATGGAAGAGGCATCATCCTTAGCCCCAGAGTTGAACTTCATAACCAGTTGCACCTGGGAACAAAACCTCATACATATAGTGAGCTTTGGGAGGGTGAGAGTTATAGCTCGGAGCTCTGCACTCATCAAAGTGTTCATATAGAAGAGAAATGCGAAAGGAGTGATGAGTGTGGTGAAGACATCAATCAAAGTACACATCAGGAAATTCATCAGCAAGTCTACACTGGAGAGAAATGTTGTAAATACACCCTGTATGGGAAAAGCATCAGTGAGAGTTCATGTCTTCAGTATCATCAGCGAGTTCACCCTGGACAGGAACCTTACGAATGTGCTGTGTATGGGAAGAGCTTCAGTCAAACCTGCAGTCTTCAATCTCATCAACGACCCCACAGCATGGGGAAAATCAAGAAATGTGCTGATTGTGGAAAGACTTTCAATCGGATTTCAAAACTTCAAATTCATCAGCAAGTTCACACTGGAGAGAAACCTTACAAATGTGCTTTGTGTGGGAAGAGCTTTGCTCAGAACTCTAGTCTCCAAGCTCATCAGCAAGTGCACACTGGAGAAAAACCCTACAAATGTGCTGTCTGTGGGAAGAGGTTCAATTATAACTCTAGTCTTCACACTCATCAGCGAGTCCACACAGGAGAAGAACGCTACAAATGTACTGTGTGTGGCAGGAACTTCAGTCGTAGTTCATATCTTCAAGATCATCATCGAGTTCACACTGGAGAGGAACCTTATAAATGTGCCATGTGTGGGAAGAGCTTCAGTTTGATGTGCAGTCTTCAAGCTCATCAGCGAGTCCACACTGGAGAAAAACCCTACAAATGTGCTGTGTGTGGGAAGAGCTTCACTCGGAGTTCAAACCTTCAAGCTCATCAGCGAAACCACAATGGAGAGAAACCCTACAAATGTGCTGTGTGTGGGAAGAGCTTCAGTTATGCCTCTGGCCTTCACACTCATCAGCGAGTCCACAGAGGAGAAGAACGCTACAAATGTGCTGTGTGTGGGAAGAACTTCAGTCGGAGTTCATATCTTCAAGATCATGAGCGAGTTCACACGGGACAGGAACCTTACAAATGTGCCATGTGTGGGAAGAGTTTCAGTCAGACATCTAGTCTTCAAGCTCATCAGAAGGTCCACACTAGAGAGAAACTCTGGAAATGTGCTGTGTGTGGGAAGAGCTTCAGTCGGAGTTCATACCTTCAAATTCATCAGCGAAACCATACGGGAGAGAAACCTCACACATGTTCTGTATGTGGAAAGAGCTTCAGTCATACCTCCAGTCTGAAACATCATCAAAGACTCCACAGTGGAGAGAAAATCAACAAATGTCCTGTGTGTGGGAAGAGTTTCAGTTATACCTCCACTCTTCAAATTCATATTCGAGTTCACACTGGAGAAAAACCCTGCAAGTGTACTGTGTGTGGGAAGAGCTTCAGTCGGAGTTCACATCTTCAAGATCATCAGCGAGTGCACACTGGAGAGAAACCCTACAAATGTGCTGTGTGTGGGAAGAGCTTCAGTCGGAGTTCATATCTTCAAGATCATCACCGAGTTCACACTGGCCAAGAACCTTACAAATGTGCCATGTGTGGCAAGAGTTTCAGTCAGACGTCCAGTATTCAAGCTCATCAGCGAGTCCATACTGGAGAGAAACCGTATAAATGTGCTATGTGTGGGAAGAGCTTCAGATGGTGTAAAGATCTTCAAGTTCATCAGCGAGTCCACACTGGAGAGAAACCCTACAAATGCGCTGTGTGTGGGAAGAGTTTCAGTAGACGTTCCTATCTTCAGGATCATCACCATGTCCACACTGGTGAAAAACCCTACAAATGTGCTGTGTGTGGGAAGAGCTTCAGCAGGAGTTCAGATCTTAAAGTTCATCAGCGAATTCACACTGGAGAGAAACCCTACAAATGCGCTGTGTGTGGGAAGAGCTTCAGTCAGAGCTCCGGTCTTCAAGTTCATCAGCGAGTCCACACTGCAGAGAAACCCTACAAATGTGCTGTGTGTGGGAAGAGCTTCAGTCACAACTCTGGACTTAAAGTTCACCAGCGAATACACACCGGAGAGAAACCATATAAATGTGATTTGTGTGGGATGAGCTTTATTCGTATGTCCAGTCTTCAAGCTCATCAGGTAGTCCACACTGGAGAGAAACCCTACAAATGTTCTGTGTGTGGCAGTAGCTTCAGTCGGAGTTCATACCTTCAAGTTCATCAGCGAGTTCACACTGCAGAGAAACCCTACAAATGTGATGTGTGTGGGAAGAACTTCAGCACAAGTTCAGATCTTAAAGTTCATCAGCAAGTTCACACTGGAGAGAAGCCCTGCTATTGAGTTGTGTGTGGGAAGACCTTCAGTTGGAGTTCACATCTTAATGTTCATCAGCATGTCCACACTGGAAAGAAACCTTACATATGGGTTTTGTGTGGTAAGATCTTGAATTGGACGTTAGGACTTCAAGCTCATCAGGTCATCCACATATAGAAAAACTGTGTAAGTGTAGCATATCTGGTAAAATCTTTAGCCAGGTTTCAAGTCTTCAATATGATCATAGAGTACACACTGGGCCAAAACTCTACAAATGTTTTACTTCCGATATGGTCTTTAGTAAGAATTTGTGGCTGCAGGTTCATAAGAGAGTACATAATATTGGTAAGTTCATACCTGATCGGTGTGTGATAAAAGTATTCTTCAGAGCTTAGACTTCTAACTTTGATCTGAAAACGTACACAGCTGAGAGTGTCTATAAAATATGTGTTAAGAATTCAGCATGAGCTTAGTTTTCTACTGTCATCTTAATTCCAGTGGGAAAAAACCTCCTTCTTGCACAAATGTGGCCAGTGTTCCAGCTGACTTCAAAATGTGACAATTCTGCACTACAGACTTCTGGCCAAGATGGAGGCATAGGTAGTAGACACACTGTGCCTCCTCGTACAACCAAAAGAAGGACAACAACAATTTAAAAACAAAAAGCAAGGAGAACTGACAGAAAATCAAATTGTGTGGAAGTTCGACATCCAAGGAGTTACAGAAGACATATTCATGCAGAGCTGTAGGAGTGGCGGAATTAGGAAGCTGGGCAGAGAGGACTTGTGGCAAGGTGGCAGCCAGCAGACTGTGGCGGGCAAGACAGCAGCTGGTGGACCTAGTTGGTCCCACATTCATGGATAGATAAACCAGGCAAAACAAAGGGGGAGCGGGAACTCCCGGCCTCATAGGAACGTTCTTTGGAGAAACCCTCAGGGTCCTTGAACATACAGAAGCCCACCCACATGGGAATCAGCAACCGAAGGGCCCAATTTGCTTGTGGGAAGTTGGAGAAGTGACTGAAATCCAGCAGAGATCAGAGCAGGCTCCATTATTCCCTCTTGGACCCCTTCCCCATATATAGTATCACAGCCCTGCAACACGGGTTACCTCGCCCTGGTGAACATCTAAGGCTCCATCCCTCACTACATAACAGGCACATCAAGAGAAAAAAATTTGCCCAAATGAAGGAGCAGATCAAAGCTCCAGGAAAAAAATACAACTAAGTAATGAAGAGGTAGCCAACCTATCAAATGCACAGTTCAAAACACTGGTAATCAGGATGCTCACAGCATTGGTTGAATTTGACCACAAATTAGATGAAAAAAAATGAAGGCTATACTAAGTGAAATAAAGGAAAATGTACAGGGAACCAATAGTGATGTGAAAGAAACTGGGACTGAAATCAACAGTGTGTATCAGAAGGAAGAAAGAAAAATCGAACCAGAAAATGAAGGAACAAGAATTCAAAAATAGGAGAGGCTTAGGAACCTCCAGGACATCTTTAAACGTTGCAACATCCAAATTATAGGGTTGCCAGGAGAAGAGGAAGAGCAGCAAGTGAAAAACTTATTTGAACAAATAATGAAGGAGAACTTCCCCAATCTGGCAAAGGAAATAGACTTCCAGGAAGTCCAGGAAGCTCAGAGTCCTAAAGAAGTTGGACCCAAGGAGTAACACACCAAGGCACATCATAATTACATTAGCCAAGATTAAAATGAAGGAGAGAATTCTAGGAGCAGCAAGGGATAAGGGGACAGGCACCTACAAAGGAGTTCCCATCAGACTGTCAGCTGATTTGTCAAAAGAAACCTTCCCGGCAAGAAGGGGCTGGAAAGAAGTATTCCAAGTCATGAAAGGCAAGGACCTACATCCAAGATTGCTCTATCCAGCAAAACTTTCATTTAGAATGTAAGGGAAGATAAAGTGCTTCTCATATAAGGTCAAGTTAAAGGAGTTCATCATCACTCAGCCCTTATTATAAGATATGTTAAAGGGATTTATCTAAGAAAAAGAAGATAAAAATATATACAGTAAAATGGGAGCGAACTCACAATAATTAACAACCACACCTAAACCAAAACCAAAATAAACTAAGCAAACAGCTAGAACAGGAACAGAACCACAGAACTGGAGATCACATGGAAGGTTATCAGCAGGGGAGTACGTTGGGGATAGAGGATGAAAAAGTACAGAGAACAAGTAGCATAGGTGGTAGGTAGAAAATAGGGGGAGGGTAAGAATAGTACGGGAAATGTAGAAGCTAAAGAACTTACATGTATGACACATGGACATGAACTAAAGGGGGGGATTGTGGGTGGGAGAGGGTGTGCAGGTTGGAGGGGAGCAAAAGGGGGAATGGGACAACTGTTATAGCGTAATCAATAAAATATATTAAAAAATTGTGATAATTCTTCAGAGAGTTCACAACAGAGGAACCCCATGAGGTAGTATAAGGTTTTTCTTAAAGATTTTATTATTTATTTTTAGAGAAAGGGGAAGGGAAGGAGAAAGGGAGAGAAACATCTACGTGTGGTTACCTCTCCCATGCCCCCCACCAGGGACCTGGCCTGCAACCCAGGCATGTGCCCTGATTGGGAATCGAACTAGTGACCCTTTGCTTTGTATTCTTGTGCTCAATCCACTGATAGACACCAGCGAGGGCAAAAGGTTGTGTACAAGTTTGTATGAACCTTCACTTTCTCTAAAGTCTATGCAGGAGAGATGCTTAACAGTAACGACCACCAGGACATTAGGAAAGGTATAGTGACCAATTTGACAGAATTTACAAACACGGGAATATCAGCGGCATGGAAGCAGGAAGTTTATTCACTGCTGAATGACCATGACCGCAAACCCCAGTGCCTCAGCTCTAATAGGTAACTGGAGATGTCTCACTTGAGGGAGAGGAAAAGCTATGAAAAATAGTGTAACTATATAAAAATTCTCATCACCCAACCTCAGTAATAATAAATTGTAGTAGCAAAAGGATTTTTGTGAGAAAATTTAAAACAATTCAGGGATCGCTGGCTTGTGTGTTTCAGTGGATTGAGTGCTAGCCTGCACACGAAAGGGTCGCTAGTTCAATTCCCAGTCAGGGCACATGCCTGGGTTGTGGGCGAGGTCTGCAGTAGGGGGCATCTGAGAGACAACTACACATGGATATTTGTCTCCCTCTCATTCTTCCTCCCCCTCTAAAACATAAATAAAATCTTTAGAAAAATAAAGTTTTTATTTCATTTTTAGAGAGGGGAAGGGAGGGAGAAAGAGGGAGAGAATCATTGATTGGTTCCTCCCTCACACACCCCAACTGGGGGCTGAACCCATAACTGGCCATCTTTCCATCTGTGGATGCCACCCAACCAACTGAGCCACATCTGTCAGGCCAAGGGAAAGGGACATTTATAAATGTGGCTTTGTGGTTTGTTGCCTTTTCACCTGGATGCATAATGAGAAATTGATGTAAATGTTTATATGCTTACAACTTCACAAATGTTCGAGGGATTCCCAACAGGGAAAGCTGCAGTGGAGAGTATCAGGGCCCCAGCTCCTTGGGATTGTGATCCCAGTGTGCAAACAACTTAAACTTTGACATTTATGAGCAAGAGAAGTCTCTAAAAGTGATGATTTTTGCTAATTCTCTGAGGGAAAGCAGAGGCAGCATGAATACAGAGGCCATCTACAAATGGATATGCACTTTTGGAGATTTTATTTTCAAGATTTTATTTTCTTTTCAGACAGTGGGAGGGAGGGAGAAAGAGAGAAAAACATCAATATGTCATTGCCTTCCATGCACGCCCTGTTGGGGACCTTGACCACAACCCACACATGTGCCCTGAATTGGAATTGAACATGTGGCCTTTTTGTTTGCAGGCCAAGAACAATCCACTGAGCCATGCCAGCCGGGCCTCTTTTGGAGTTTTCAAAAGCAGTTTTTAGTTGCTACTGAACTCTTGGAAAAACAGGTGCCTAACCTTGAGCCATTTTTTTGTGTGTAGCATGTTTTTCCTTAAATTTTTTTTCATTTTTCTGTTACAGTGAACATGCAATATTGTATTAGTTTCAGGTGTACAGCATAGTGACTAGACTATATAGCTTACAAAGGATCCCCTGGTAAGTCCATGCCCACCTGGCACCATACATAGTAACTGCAATATTATTGACCATGTTCCCTGTGCTGCACTTTACATCTGGGTGACTGTTTTCTAACCTTGGACCGGGAACATAGCTGTCTGGCAAATTGCAGCTGTTTTTGAAATTCCGTCATCACAGACCCTAGTTGCCTAAACCTGTGTTTAACCTGACCCCAGATTCTGCCTGAGCTGTTTCAGCCCCACCTCATGCTGTGCCGAGTTGTAACCGGGTGGGATTGCTCCCCTGAAGAAAGCAGCTCAGACTATGTCAGTGCTGCAGATTTAGGGCATCCCACTGGGGACACTAAACTGTTACAAAATGTCCTGATGCTCCTACTTCTGGGTGCATATTTGGAGGAAATGAAAACATGTTACCAAAGACATATCTACACCATCATATTCACTGGAGTCAAAAAATGGAATCAACCTCTGGGTCTGTCCTGGATCAAGACGTGGTTCACATATACAGTGGGATGGTATTCAGCCCCAAGGAAGAAGGAAATTCTCCATTTGGAACAACATGCTAAGGGCCTTATGCTAAGTGAGATAAGACAGAGACAGATACCTTATGATATCTCTTTACGTGGAAGTTTTTTTTTTTTTAAAGGCCTAAAAGCAGAGTTAATGGTGGTGACCCGGAAGTGGGAACGTGGGAGAGACATTTAAGGGCACAACCTTGTGATTAGTCCTGAAGACCTACTGCATGGTATAGTGATTATAGACAACCAAAATTTAGAAACATTCAGTTTGGTAAGAGGCCAGACCTTAAATTATTGCAACACTAGAAGAAACAGACAAGATAGCAATGCTAGCTAAATCTCTAATGCCAATCACATTGTAAGAAATGTATCAAATCAACATGCTGTACTCCTTCAACAAATTGTCCTTTGTCAAACAGAGCTCCAAAAATAGTAGAAAAATAACCCATGGTGGATGCAGCTG
>PVKU01014873.1:0-20863 GCA_004027475.1 Anoura caudifer | reverse complement strand
GTCTCCACCGGTACCTGAAACCCCCAGAGGAAGGAGAGCAGTCTCTCATTGGAAGGGTCACCCCGATGCAGCTGCAATTTGCAGACGGGGGCCCGGAGTCAGTGTCCGGGGGTCAGAAGCTGGAGGCTGTCCCGGCTGGTGGAACAGCCTTGAGGTCTCCTCGGGGAATGGACAGAGAGGAGTGGTCTCAGTAGACAACAACTCCTGGGTTTCGGCACCAAATGTACGGTTATTAGTATTCCGCCGAGGAAATAATGCCAATCAGCCACACAATGGGGCAATACAGAGCTTCACTGGGGGTTGCGCACCCGGGCGAGGCTCTCTGGTCCACAGGATGGGGGCTGAGGAAGTCGTGCCCGAGCCTAAGAGGGGAAAGAATTTTATACATGCAGTTGAGGTATCATTGGTCATTCCTCTTTAGGCGCTAGTTGCCACGGTTTTTCCCGCTGCTCCAGTCATCTTCATCTGCCATCAGCCAGTTTTTGGTGGTCTTCAGCCCCTGACGGCCATCTTATCTCACCACGTCCGAGCTAACACTTACAACTTTTTTCCTCTCTACGTAGGGCCAGTAGTTTTGTGCTCAAGTGTATTTCATAAACTTGCCATCGCATTTCCACTATATGTGCTGCCTCTCACTTGAATTCTCCTGTGTGCAACACAAGAACTGATGAGGCGAGCCCACTGACAGGTCTCCTCAGTAACACTACAAAACATTTATATTTCATTTCTAATTTTAAATGCTGTCATATTAAAAATGTGAGATCACAGAGTTAATGAATGATGGCTCTATTTTTTTTTTATTCAGTATTGATTTACTGAATTCAGATTATAAACCAATGACTGTCCACAAATTATTTAGATAAAAATAACTGTGATTCTGCTCAGGATATTCGCAGGCTACTTGACAGTTACAAAACAGAGACTGCTGTGATCCATGCCACCGAAAGTGCATCTCACAGTATGGTTCTAACTCGGGGCCTGCAGAAGGGAAGGAAGGGTAGAGGAAAGTTTTCCTTGAATCTATCCTGTTCTCATTTGTAAGTGTAATATCTGTACTGTCCACAGTAAAAAGGGCTCATTAAATATTAGTAAAATTATATTGCAATACTTTTCTACCTTTTCTGAAACAAAATTTAAGATTCTAAATAGTTATCTGAGTAGTTTCAATTGCAATAAATTGTTTAATTTATTTCAGTCTATTTTCAATTATCTTTTATATAGAATTATTCACCAAAATTTTAAAATGATCATTTTCTAAATTAAATCAAAGAACAGATATTATCATACCAGTTTTACAAGTGAGATAATTGAGGATCAGGAAATTTGGATATAATGACCAAGTAGACATAAAACAATAATTTATAGAATTTATATTGAGCTAGTACCATAATTCCTGATACTAGTTATTATTTTTTGCACTTTATTTTGCTTATAGTTCCCAGTATATATTTGCACCTAAGTAGATGTTCTTTGAGGAAAAATATGTTACATATGCATCTATTTTTTAATATAATTTTAATTGCATTTTATTGATTATGCTGTTATAGTTGTCCCAATTTTCCCCCTTTGCCCTCCTTCACCCAATATCCCCCACTCCCTTAGGCCATCCCCACATCATTTTTCATGCCTCTGATATATAGATATATATGATGCATATACTACATATACATACATGATCATACAGATACAAGTAGATAGAGTTATATAGACACCTCCAATTGAAAGTAATAAAGGTCAAAAAAGTGCATAAAACAGACTTTTTCATTTACTCTCCTAGACCCACACCATTTATAATCTTTCTCATCTCAGTTATTGGCAAATTAATTTTTTCACTTGCTCAGATCAAAATTTTGGAGTTGACCTTGGTATCTCTCTTTATCTCACACCTCACATTCTTGTATCAATGTCCTGGGGACTGGTAATCCAAACACATCTCACAGCCCTGGTCCCCCACTGTCGTCTATGCTCAATACCGTAGCCATAGTATCCCATTTAAAAATGTGCATCAGATTAGGATACTCCTCTGATTACGACTCAAGAGCCACTTCAAGGCACTGATCTTTCCTCCCCACTACTTCTGATAGCATTTTCTAGTAGTCTGCCAATGGTCTACTCTGTTCCAGCCTTGACGGTTTTCTTACACTTCCTGGGGCCTGCCAAGGATGCTCCCACCTTAGGGCCTCGGCACTCACTCTAGCTTCACTGGTACCACCTTTCTACCCGACAACCAGGTGATAATTCCTTTCAAGTCTTTGCTCAAATATCAACATTTTCATCATCCTATCTAACATTGCATCTACTTTCATATCCTATTCCCCTGATTTTTCAGCATTTAATTTTGTGACAGACTATAAAGTTTGTAATTTATACGTTATGCTTATGTCTCCTCAATTACAATGTAAGCTTCATAATGATAAGGATTCATATTTGGTTCCTTGACATAGTCCGAACATCAGGATTGTGCCTGGATAATTAGAATATTCTATGTGCATTGGATGAATGAGAAAACTTTAAAAGTTGAGGGACTACAACATGGTAGCATCATGCTGCTACCATTTCTGAAGGAATGAGTGTCTTAAAATATAAAAAATTCTGAATGAACAGCATTTTATTTAAAACAACTAAGTATAAATTATTCTTTTACTATTAAATCAAATATATAACAATTATACTCATCTGACAATTTAAAAAGTTATCTAATCTACCTTTCTTTTTAAAAAGATTTTATTTATTTATTTTTAGAGAGAAGGGAAGGGAGGGAGAAAGAGAGGGAGAGAAACGTCAATGTGTGGTTGCTTCTCAGGTGGCCCCCACTGGGGACATGGCCTGCTACCCAGGCATGTGCCCTGATCAGGAATCAGGAACAGAAAGCTTTGGTTTGCAGGCCAGTGATCAATCCACTGAGCCATGCCAGCTAGGGCTAATCTACCTTTCTACAGTCCAACATATGTACATTGCTCATACTTCATTATTATTATCATTTTATTTATCGGAGAGGGAGAGAGAGAAGCAGTGCTTTGTTGTTCCGCTTACTTATGCATTCACTGGTTGATTCTTCTATGCGCCCTGAATCCCAATCAAACCCACAACCTTTGTATGTTGGGATGACGCTCTAACTAACTGACCTACCCAGCCAGGGCTTATATGATAACTTTTATTTCTTTTTAAATAGTGCAAACTTATAACTGCATCATTTTGACACAGTTTATATCAAGGGTAAATACATTTTTAATTTATTTTTCCATGACAAAGTCTTTCTTTTCCAAACTTTTGGATCCAAGTATCAAACTGAAAAAAAAAAAAACAAAAAAAAAACCTGACATATATCCTGCCTTGACAAAAATAACAAAACAACAAAAAGACACCACTTGGTCCTTTGGGTCATATAATCCTTGGCCTTTTAGTTTCGTGTAGTTTCAATAGCCATATCTGCTAAACCGAAGATAGAAAACCAATTCTACCTCCTGCTGTTGCTGCTCAGGATTGTATCACTGAGCTTTTGAAAAGACACCTTCTCAAAACAGCATGGAGTAAACGACTTTCTAATATGAGAAAACAACCTTGGCTCTGAACAGCACTTGGGGTGAATCTTATTCTTTGGGCTCTTTGGTTCATTTTGAATGTATTTTTCAGACAGAGATATATATGTAATTTCTGTCTCTCTGTCTCTCTCTCTCTCTCTTACACACACACCCCAATGTAGTTATCGATAACATTGCTTATAATTTTGCATTTTAAATTCAAGTATGTTTTACTTGAAAATTTAGCACAAATTATTTCTCACTCCGCTTACTCCTTTTTTTCTTTTCATAACCATAAATAACTGAATTTAAAGACTATACTTACTCATGATGGCAACATCTGATTTGCCCTTTGAAGTTTGTGTTTGTCACGATTGCCAGCAAAGCTGAGATATCGACTCTGTGCTTGTTTATTGTGGTTGTTTCCTTCCCAAACTCAAACATAATTATGCAGCTGTATGTGTCTTCCATCGCGACACACATGGCTCTTCATTTGTGTAATTCTATAAGGAATTATTTGCTACTATATTTATGTTTAACTATTTGACTTGATATCTCTATTTGTCAAATCTTCAAAGGCAGTGATGTCCAGCTGTTAGTATTTAGTACATTTTTAAAAGAATATTTTTGTCATATTCAATATTAATAGATGATAAAAAGCCACTAGATAAAACTCAAGGCCCATACTAAGAAAAATACAAACAAAAGTACTCTAAATATAATAAATAAATAAAAAGTAAATATTTTAAATTAGGAAACACTTTGGTAACCTTAAAATTAATAAGAAAATGTGATGAAGTATCTGGCTCCAAGAAAAATATTTTTTAAGTATTTTTTACAGCACTGTAGCAAACACACACACACAGCATTTAAAATAACAACCAAAAGTTAAAATACTCAAGTATTTAACAAAAAATACAAGATGAATATTAAGAATAATATTAAGAGACAACATTTCCCCTGGCTGAGTAGCCCAGCTCATGTCCCCCCAATACGCCAAGGTTGTGGGTTTGATCCCTGGTAAAGGTACATACTAGAGTCAACCAATAAATGCATAAACAAGTGGAACAACAAATTGATGTCTCTCTCTTTCTCTTTCTCAGATCAATAAATAAAAATAAAAAAATAAAAATAAGAGAAAGTAATATCTGAATAAACAAAAACGTATGCTGTTCTTGGATGGAAAATCTAAATGCTCTTTAAGTAGTTTTATTATAAATCCCTTTGTAATGAGTGAAACCAGGGGAATTTCAAGGGGCAGAGATGGGATTCGTGTATGACAAACATATGTGGTTTTAGTCTTTATATTTTGAGAGGCAGTGGTTAGGGCATTTTTAAAGGTGGCTGACTACATTTATTTCCTTCGTGATGATAAATCTGTTATAACTCAGTAACCTGGACTGAGATATGTATTAATGCTTTTGAAATATTAAAGTCTGGCTAAGATTCTCATGATTCGAATTCATTCTACTGGATATTAAGCAGGATAGACTAAGATCTCTAGTGCAAATACCCTGAAGAAGTAATTTCTAAATGTACATTCCAACAAGGTAACTGGACTGTATATGTGGTATCCTGTGTCACCTCCCTCCTATTGGTACTTGAGGAAAAATTTAATTTATGTGAACGTGAAATTCTAAAGCAGAGTCAAAACTCCTCCTGGGGAAATGTCTTTAAGATAAGCAATCTTATATAAATAGTACCAAAGCTTTACCACATGGAAGCTAACACACTCTATTAAAAATGTTAAATTATCTGAAAAACAAAATGTGCAAGCTTTTAGGATGGTGTAAAAACAACAAAGGTTAATGCTTCTTGGGGCACGTTTCTTAGAGGACTTTCCAAGTGTGCAAATAATTGGCTTTTGTTGGTGACTTAAGACTTCACTGAAAATGCACACAATTTAGTTTTAGCTCTGGATTACTTCAGTTGATCTTTGGGGAGGTTTTATCTGTGTACAGTGGTTGTTCGACTTGTTTTAACCCTTTAGGGTTTGGGTGGGGGGTTCACTATATTAAAGCAAAATTTTTATTAAAGAAAAAAATGTCAAATTATCCCAAGTTGGTGTGTATACAAAGTTAGCAAAAATTCCATATGAATTGAAATAGAGTTTCTTAGAATTAGATAAAATGAACTTAAAATTCCAGATTTTAGCCACCAAATAGCTTTAAAAATCATCATAAATATAAACTGAGGATGAGTTTGTCATATCAACACACCTTATAAAGACATTTTAATCTCTTGATAATCACAAAAGTAATCAGATAAACAAAAGTAATCACATAGTAAACAGAACATTAGGTAAAGGATAATCTATTATTATGTTAATATTAATGTTACTAAATAACTAGAGGAAGGTTAAAAACAATACACATACTTTTATCATACATGACAAAAAGTATTACAGTCTGATTAACAAGTTAGATGCCAAAAACTGAGCAAATTTCACATGGAAATCTAAAAGACTAAATTTATATTATAAGGATAAATAACAATTTAGTTCCAGGCTGCAAAATTATAAGCTACAAGGTGAATATATATGTAAATGTTTTTAGAATGCTTAAACATGCTGCGGAAAATAAATCATAAAATATTAATGTACAGGTTATACACAGGAAATATTTTTAATGCAGGTGACAGAAGAAGCAATAATTTCTGCAGTAATTTAGTAAAGTAAAAGCCTTTCCTAAATAAACAAATATATGAACAGAAGAGCAAATTCAAATGGTAAAATGTGTGAATATTCTCATCTAATAGTCAAGGACATGCAAATTAGAAGTGAATTATTAACTTTTGGCTAGCCAATTGGCAAAAAATTTAAATACCTATGCAAACAGTTGTTTGGAATATGAATGAATTTTATGCATAGAAAAGTTTTCCTTTAAGACTATTTGAAAATATCTATTAAAATTTAAAAGTCTTAAACCATCATATATAAATAATAATTCTACTCCTTAGTGGCTACAGGAATACAGAAGCTGTAAATTCCTAAGATATATGTGTACACACAGATAGAGAGAGAAGGTGTTTACTGCAGTATGAATTGAAGAGGACAAGAAAAGGAAATAATTGATAACTGGCTGACTGTATGGTGATATATTGAGTAAATGAATTACTACATATCTGTGTAATTGAATCAATTGAACATACAGTTGAATTACTAATATATCAAATAGTATCATTGTGCTGAGTGAAGAGGATACATAAAATGTGCCTAAGTTGTGTCCCTTCCACCACATTTTTGGAAACAAAAATATGCGTGCTACATCTCAATATGGGACATATGAGAGAGAATCATAGGGAGAAGTACATAATAGACTTTATTATGGCATAATGCATAAAACACATATGCGGTCCTATGTATGAAACACATATGCACATTTGTTTGTTTTTATGGGTAAATAACAGTATGCAGAGGCATTATGATCACCAAAATATTTATCATGCTGTTAGATAGGACTAGAGTCTCAAGGTCTGGACAGTTCTTATTGAATGTCATTCTTGTTAAATGTTAAAATGTAGCACAGTATTTTGTAGACACAGCTGTAACCTGATGAGCTTGACCAGAAACCAACCATCTAAATGTAGCCAGCTCTCAAGAAGGAATCAGCATGCAATTAACCAAATAGTATACATAAGCAATGGCTAAGCCTTCCATTGAGAAGACAGAACTTTGAGTGTGAATCCCTTCTCCTTTAGTTGCTGAAAATAAATAAAACTAATTATGACAATCAGGTCTCATTCTTGAATAGAATACTCCAAATAGTGCCCCCCACCGTGAGTCTGATAACAGGGCCATTCCAGCATGTTTACCTATCATATTCCTAAAATTCTTATATTTAAAAATTTTTTAAAGAATGTATTTTTACTTAATAGAACATATGAAACTATTTTCATTAGAGAGATAAATTTATCCCCATGTAAAAAGTTTAATGTTATACAAAGTCCAGATTCACAATATAATTATATTGCCTTAACTTTTATTTTACTGTTAAAATGTTTCTGATGATTTTTCATGATTTTAATAATGTAGGGGCACCATGTTCTGCTGTCTTGCATTTAAATATAAGAGTAAAACCAATATCTCTAAAAACAGATGCTTTTCTTTTTTTTAATTCCTCTGTATTACTTTATATTTTATACTGCCCTTAAAAAAAGAATTATACGCCTATTTTAACAAATGCAGAGATAATTTTAAACTATAACACCAACATGAAATATTACATTTCATGTTGAATTTGAAGAAAATAATGAAAATTATGAAAATTGAACACATAATTTACCAGTAGCTCAATAGAACTTATCAGAAGGAAAGAATATAAAATAATTTAGTGCTCATTTCTAGTAAATAAAAAATGCATATGTAGATCTATAGGGATTATACACTTTCAAACATTAAATAGTTAGTGATATTTATTGAGTGAAACATTTTTTATAAAATGGTTAGTATGGGCATTAAAAATTTACCCTCCCTAATTCCAAAAATATTTACATGTTATCATAATAAAAATAATAGGTAAAAACAAAATAAATAAATAAATGAGAGGAAATTCATTTTTCAGCATTTTTATGAGACCCATCAAAGTAAACACAACAGAAAAAATTTAAGACAATCAAATTTCACATCACTTAGTCTAAACTTGTTCAATTTTTAAAATTTTACTCAATTTAGATAATTTCAACAGAGAGCATATTAGCCTCCTAAATAAAGTTCTTCCATCTGTAAATGAAAGGAAGTTCAACATAACAACTAGGTATATAATCAGTTAGGTGGATGTAATGTTACAAAATTAATAGTTTGATTATAGTCCTCTCTTCAGAGTCATTCAAGTTGCATTGGAGAGACAGTGAGCTACAGTAATGCTAGTGAATAAGATCAAGATACACACATTTTTGAAATCACCTTGAGCCCTGGCTGCTGTGGCTCAGTTGGTTGGAGCATCCTCCCCTAACTCCATAGTTACAGGTTCAATTCCCATTTAGAGCATGTGCCTAGGTTGCGGGTTTGTTCCCATTCCATGCTCAGAAACGTGCAACCCCCAGTCCAGGTGCCTATGACCCCCAGTCTGGGTGTGTATGAGAGGTGAAAATTCCCAGTCTGGATGCAAAGAAGAGGCAACCAGTTGATGCTTCATCTCCTCACATTGATGTTTCTCTCCCTTCCTTTCTCTCTAAAAGCAATGGGGAAAAGAAGATCCTCTGGTGAAGATTAAAAAAAAGGATATCACCTCAAATTTTTTTAATATGATCAAGAGATTCTTGAATAATGAATCTTGGATTAGCAACATGTAACATTCAAGGTAAGACATTTGATCTGAAGGAACTGAGATCACAAATTACCAGTTTCACAAATATATGCACAATTAGAAACAAGTGTCACTGCTTATAAATACCTTTTAGCTCATTAATATTTTTTTATCCTCACCCAAGAACACCCAAAATGAATCACCCACTGATTTTTAGAGAGAGAGGAAGGGAGAGAGAGAGAGAGAAGGAGACATTGATGGGAGAGAGAACTATTGATCTGTTGCCTCCCTTATTCACCCTAACCTAACCGGGGATTGGACCTACAACTTAGACATGTGTCCCGACTGGGAACTTAACCACCAGCCCTTCAGTAGGTTGAATGAAGGTCCAACCAATTGAGCCATGAGGCCAGGGCTCCTTAATATTTTTTAATATTATAATTCTTGTACTCACTAAATCAGGGGTCCCCAACCCCCAGGCCACAGACTCTTAGTAGTCAGTGGACTCTACTAGTCTGCAGCCTGTTGGAAACCAGGCCACCCAGTGAGAGGTGAGCAGTGGTCTAGTGAAGCTTCATCTGTATTTACAGCTGCTTCCCATTGCTTTCACTACCGCCTGGGCTCCGCCTCCTGTCAGATCAGTGGTGGCATAAGACTGCCATCGGAGGCGAACCCTACTGTGCACTGCACGTGTGAGGGATCTAGGTTGCCTGTCCTTTGTGAGGCTCTAATGCCTGATGATCTGAGGTGGAGCTGAGGCAGTGACATTGGCACTGGGGAGAGGCTGCAAATACAGATCATCAATATCAACTGCTTGCAGACTTGCATCAAAACCCTGTCAGTGAGGGGCAAGTGACAATTCAGCTGCATCTGGCGGCAGGCTTTAGGTCAGAATCCGACACTTATTTTAGTCTGCATGTGGCCCACCCATTATTTCATTTACCACTTCCATCCACGCCTCTTTCCTGCACTGCATACCTGTCTCAGTCACGGTTTTGGTAAGCCCACTGCTAACCCTAGCATGTGTTGAGTTGTATAATTATTTTATTATATATTATAATCTAATAATAATAAAAATAAAGTGCGCAATAAATGTAATGTGTTTGAATCATCCTGAAACCTTCCCTGCTGCCCTCCCACCATTCTGTGGAAAGATTGTCTTGCAAGAAAATGGTCTCTGGTGACAAACAGGTTGGGGAATGCTGCACTAAACATTTTTGGAAGAAATTTTGTAACATTGTTTGACACAAAAAGTACTCCCCAATTTAAGCAAGTAATCCCACGTTGGAAATATAGAATTTAACTTATTTACTTGTTTTATTACTTACTTTGCTATTTTATTATACTGCAATAGAAATCTTGTAGCTAAATCTTTGTAAAAACCCGTGAATACAGGAGAAGATATATATTGAGTTGGCCAAAATCTGTATAGTTTTTTCTGTAAAATAAAAGCCATTTTTTTTATTTTTACCAATAACTTCATGGATTTGTATATTTTGAGTATGTTGGCTATCTCCTGCATGGTATAATGTTGATTTTTCTTGATTAATATCTTGATTTAATCACTATCAACCTCAACTGCTCTACTCGTTCCTAGAGCATCATCCAGTGAGAAATGTCCAGCACAAAACTTTACAAACTACTTTACACACTGATCAGCCACTGAAACTTCTCCATACACTACACAAATCTTTTTTTTTTCAGTTCAGTTGTTTTTTTTACCTTTTTTGAAATAACAAAGCATAATATGCTGAAAATGTTGCATAGTTTCTTCCATCTTCAATATTAAAATGGCTACACAAAAATTCATGACTTTGATACTTTTTTTAATACATGCTGATAAGACAGCTGTCACAATACAATCTAACAATATTGTTTTCAATGAAGTTAAGGACAACTAAGCACTACTAGAGCCATTTTGTGGAAAAAAATTAAACAAATCTTTTGGCTAGCCCACTAATAAAAAAAAAAAAAAACAATAAGGCATAGAATGAAGAAGCATCCGGACCAAGCATTGTAGGATGCTGTGTGTGCATTTGGAGGATACTCTTTGATCATTCTGAGAATGCTTAATGAAATAGTCTCAAGAGGTTTTTTTTTTAAAAGTTATATTAGGTGTTAAAATGATATAGAGATCGACAAGCAAAAGCTGTAAAGTAGCAAATATAAATTCACTACCTTTATAATTTTGCTTAACTTGCTCCTGTTCGGCTAAAAAGTAATTCACTCTTTTTTTTTATACTTAGGACATAAAATATTACTTGTCACATACGAAAGACTCCAATGTTTGAGTATGAAGGGATTATTGTGAAGTATTATGAGAATTTATGAGGTTTTTGTGGGGTGAGCCTTTTTAAAAATACAATGAGCACAGACACTGTTTTTCTAATTAAACAACAACGAAAAGTAGAGATAGGAAACTGCTGTATTTGCAGTCATATTGATCAAATCATTTTAGATCCTTACACAAGGATGTGTTTACTGACTTTAGAGAGACAGGAAAGGAGAGAAGGAGAAACAGCTATGTGAGAAAGAAACATTGATTAGTTGCCTCCCATAATCTGACCAGGGATTGAACCCAACCCTAGTCATGTGCCTTGAACGAGCCTGCAAACTCTTGCTGTACAAGATGATGCTTTGACCAACTGAGCTGTTAGGCCAGGGTGATCTAATGTCTTAATAGAGTTTCTGATGATGATCACAGAGTCAGAGATTAATATGTACTAAACTCACATGCATTAAATATACCCAGTTCATTTCTACATTTAATGTTCTATTTTTTAAATATATATACATATATATATATATATATATATATATATATATGGTTTGCAGACCACCTATGTTTGATACCATTAAAAATGGAGGGAGTTTTAGAGCTTATTACAAATTCCATTTCCTGGGAATTACTGAATAGTGAATGCTAGACTAGGAGATGAAAACCACACACTCCTAGGAATCCATTATTTTATATATTAGTCCACCCTCTGTTATGTAGTAAGGAAGAAAGGAAGTGTAGCCAAAGGTAAAATGGTCACGGTATACCCTAAAGACACTAAAATAGAATAAAATGAGTTAAAATAAAATAAACAATATTGGTCAAAAAAGATACTTCTAGATGTCATGGTTACCTAATAAGTTTCAGTATTGAACACTTGATTATAGAAATTTGAGGTCCCAAATTTATCTTATCTTCAAATTATACATTGTAAGGTTAGTGTTTCACATTTAATAGGAAAAGATGAAAAATGTTTTGTATATCAGAATAAATTTTTTAAATCTCTTATTTTTAACATTATTCAAGAAAAGAGTAAACATAAACTATAACAATCAGTTTAAAATGTTTGAAATATGTTCTTATATAGGGCTTGATTTTAACAAATTATTTTTACATAGCAAGATTAAATGGAGACTTCTGGTCAAGGTGGCAGCACAAATAAACTCAGCTCTCCTCCTCGCACAATCACATCAAAATTACAACTAAAATATAGAACAACCATTACTCAGACCATCAGAAATCAAATTGAATGGAGTTCTCACAACTTCCAAATTAAAGAAACCATGTCCATCCAGACTAGTAGGAAGGGTGGAGATGTGGAATTGGCTGGTCCTACAACCACGTGTGGTAGATAACGATTCAGGAGGGGTATTTCAGGAGTGAGGAGTCCTAGCTGCACAACCAGCCCAGTGTTCCAGTGCCAGGAAGATAACTCCTCATAAATTCTGGCTGTAAAAACCAACAAAGATTGTCTCAGTGAAAGAAACTTCTAGAGCCTCAATCATTTCCTCTTAAATAACCCACAGATGGACTTACTCAGACTTACTCCCAATGAGCTCCAGCACCAGGGTAGCAGCTTGAAAGGCACAAGTAGCATACAATGAGGAACTGGTGTGAAGGCAGGAGCTGGGGGACAGCTTTCTCCCAGAAAGAAAGATGAGCAGAGGTCATTATCCCTTTTCTGCACAGAGCTGCGGAGCAGGCAGTTGCCATATTTGCGATTCCATCCACCTGTCTAACACTGTTTGACCTGCTGTGGAGATCCCCTGACTCCATCCCATCCAACTTACAGGTCGACCCAAGCTGTTAACCACAACTTTTCCCTATAAATGGCTGGTCTTGGTTTATGTTTCAGAACATCCTAAATCCTCTCAAACAAGCAACAGTCAGCCTCAGTGAGCCATCAGCCCCTGTTCTTCCTACAAAGTAGCCCCAGGCCTGACACAAGCAGCAGCCAGCCAAGATTCACAGCTTGTTTTTTCCTGGGAACCTCCAAACCCAGCCAAAGAAGCAGCCATCTCAGATTCCTTTATAGCTCAGGAAAGGTGTCCCCAGGCAAAACACAGGTGGTGGCTGACCTTGGCCTGCACCAACCAGCAAACCCCAGGGCTTGCACACCTAGTGGACAGCTACAGGCCATGTTGGAGCAGCACCACCCTGCCCTTCCACAGCTGATCCCCCACAGAAAGCAGAAGTTTGTGGTCAGTGGTCATAGCCAATCCTTGCAGCAGACAGGCCTGGGTAAATCCCTCCTATATATCTGCGAACAGCAATCAAGGTTCAAATATAAGAGGAGGGTGTACTCAGCCCACACAGTGGGTGCACTTTGAATACCCAGCTTGGGTGACAGGAGAGGCTGTCCTACTGAACACTATAGGACACCTACTGCATTAGGTCATGCTACCAAGACAAGGAGTCATAGTAGCTCTATCTAATACATAGAAACAAACACAGGGAGGCTTCCAAAATGAAGAGACAAAAAACATAGCCCAAATGAAAGAACAGCTCATAACTTCAGAAAAAGAACGAAACAAAATGGAGATAAACAATCTGTCAGGTGCAAAATTTATAACATTGGTTATAAGGATGCTCAAGGAACTTAGTGAGGACTCCAGCAGCATAAAAAAGATCCAGTAAGAAAGGAAGGATACATTAATTGAAATAAAGAACAATTCGCAGGGGAAACAACAGTAGAAAGATCAAGCAGAGAATGAAACCAATGATTTGGAATATAAGAAAGATAAAAAATATTCAATCAAAACAAGAAGAAAAAAGAATCCAAAACAAGGCAGATAGTGTAAGCAGCCTCTGGGATAACTTCAAGAGTTTTAACATTTGGCCCTGGCTGGTGTAGCTCAGTGGATTGAGTGCGTGCCTGCAAACCAAAGGATAGTGGTTCAATTCCCAGTCAGGGCACATGCCTGGGTTGCAGGACAGTTCCCAGCAGGGGATGCATGAGAGGCAACCACAGATTGATATTTCTCTCCCTCTCTCCCTCCCTTCCCCTCTAAAGATAAAATAAATAAAATCTAGTAAAAAAAGAGTTTCAACATTTGCATCATAGAGGTGCCAGGAAGAGAAGAGAAAGAGCAAGAAATTGGAAATCTGTTTGAAAACATAAAGAAAGAAAATGTCCCTAATTTGATGAAGGGATTAGACAGGCCAGCCCAGGAAGCACAGCGAGTTCCAAACAAGATGGATGCAAAGAGGCCCACTCCAAGACACATCCTAATTAAAATAACAAAGGTTAAACATAAAGAGAGAATCTTAAAAGCAGCAAGAGGAATAAAGTTAGTTACCCACAAGGGAATTTCCATAAGACTATTAGCCGATTTCTCAAAAGAAACTTTGCAGGCTAGAAGGGATTGGCAAGAATATTCAAAGTCATGAAAAGCAGAACCTACAGCCACAATTGCTCTCCCCAGTGAAGATATCATTTAGAATCAAATGGAAGATAAAGGCTTCCCAGGCAAGAAAAATTAAGAGAGTTCGTCTTCACCAAACCTTTCTTATATGAAATATTAAAGGGACTTATTTAAGAAAAAAAAGATCAAAAGTATAAAAAATAAAATAGCAATAAATATATACCTATCAACAATTGAATCTAAAAAAAAAAAAAAACAAACTAAGCAAACAAAAAAAACAGGTATAGAATCATAGATATGGAGAGCATTTTGATGGTTACCAGATAGGATAGGTGTGTGGGGGAACAGGTGAAGAAGTGAAGGGACTCAGAAGTACAAATAGGTAACCTCAGAATAACTGCGGGGATGTAAAGTATAATATAGAAAATGGAGTAGCCAGAGACTTATATACATGACCCATGGGCATGAACAATGAATCGTGTGGGAGTTGCCTGAGGGAGTGGGGGTTGCTAAGTGGAGGGGCGCAAGGGGGAAAATTTGGGACAACCAATAGCATACTAAATAAAATGTAATGTAAAAATGATTAAACGTGAATGATCTTTAGCAATACAGATAATATGATATTGATCAAAGGTTTTGTTAATTAACATGATTTTGCTGGGGGACAGAGAAGCATTCCTGTATGCTTTTGACACTGCATATCAGTACCAGCAAGTAAACAAGTAAACAGATATGAAGGAAAATTTAGCTAGTAAACCAGGTTTTCCTAGCCCTTAATAATGGTCTTCGTTAAGTGCAATTTTAAATTTATATCTTGATACCAACTGAAGAATGAGCATACCTGAATTATTTATTTATTTACTCTGAATGTATTGGTTAATAAAATTATATAGGTTTCAAGTCTCAATTCTATAATACGCTATACTGTCTTCTTCTGTCACCATTATCTCCCCTTTACCATCTTCCATGAGTTGTTTTGCTTAATTCCTTCATCTTTTTCATCTAGCCCCGCCGCACCCCACTTTTCTGACTTCTGTCAGTATGTTCTCGTATCCATGAGTCTGTTTCTACTTTGTGTATTTTGTTCATTAGATTCCACATAAAAGTAAAATAATTTTGTATTTGTCTTTCTCTGATTGCCTTATGTAGCATAATACACTTCAAGTCCATCCATGATGTCAGAAAGGTAAGATTTCCTTCTTTTTTATATCTGATTAGTATTCCATTGTATAAATGTACCATAGCTGTTTTACCCACTCTATGGAGCTCTATGGATAAAGTACTCCAGTGCCCTACTGATGGGAACTGGGCTACTTCCAAATACTGGCTTTTGTATATGGTGCATCAATGAGCATAGAGGTGCATATATTTTTTTTCCCAATCAGCGTTTTGGGTTTCTTTGGATTTATTCCCAGAATTGAAATCACTGGGTAATAAGGCAGTTCCATTTTTAGTTTTTTGAGAAAACTCCATACTGTTTTTGACAGTGGCTGTGCCAATCTGCATTCTCACTAACAGTGCGCTTTTCTCCACATCCTTGCCAACACTTATCATCTGTGGATTTATTGATGATACTCATTCTGGCAGGTATGAGTTGATATGTCATTGTAGTTTTAATTTGCATATCTCTGTTGATTTGTAACATTGAACATTTTTTCATATGTCTATTGACTACCTGTTTGCCCTCTTTGGAGATGTCTTTATTTTGGTCCTTTGCCCATTTTTAATTATGTTGTTTGGTTTTTTTTTTTTGGTGTTGAGTTGTATGAGTTCTTCCTAAATTTTGGTTATTAAAATTTGATTATATCCTTATCAGACGTGTCTTGGTGAAAGTGTTCTCCCATTCAGTGGGCTGTCCTTTCATTTTGTTGATGGTTTCCTTTGCTCTGCAAAAACTTTTTAGTTTGATACAGTCCCATTTGTTTATTTTTTCTTTTGTTTTCCTTGCCTAAGAAGATATATCAGAATAATATTGCTGCAAGAAATATCCAAGATTTTACCACCTGTTTTCTTTTAGAATTTTTATGGTTTTGAGTCTAACATTTAAGTGTTTAATCCACTTTGCGTTTATTTCTTTGTATGTGTAAGAAGGTGGTCTAGTTTCATTTTTTGTATGCATCCGTACAATTATCCCAACACTGTTTATTGAATAGACTACCTTTACCTCATTGTATGCTCTTGCTTCCTTTGTCAAATTTTATTGACCATAAAGCCATGGGTTTATTTCTGGGCTGTCTTTTTTGTTGCATTGATCTTTGTGTCTATTTTTATGCCTTATGTTTATCTATATTTATATGTAGTGTGTTTTGATTACAATGGCCTTGTAGTATGGCTAGATATAGGGTAGTGTGATACCTCCAACTTTGTTCTTTCTCAACATTGCTCTTGTTATTCATGTTCTTCTGTGCTTCCACGTAAAATTTTAGAATTTTTGTTCTAGTTCTATGAAGTATACCATTGGTATTTTGGTAGGAAATGCATTGAATCCATAGATTTCTTTATGTAGTGTGGGCATTTTAATGATGTTAATTATTTCTGTCCATAAGTACAGATCATGAATCCATTTATTTGTATCTTCCTCAATATCTTTCTTCCATATCTTATAATTTTCTAAGTATGAGTATTTTGCCTCTTTGGTTAAATTTATTCCTAGGTACCTTATTTAAAATTAGTTGAGATGACCTGTCACAGTAAAGATCACATTTCGCCAATTGACTAGAAGACTGCACTGATGTAAATCATGCTAACAGTGAGACATTTCCTGGATGTTGAGTATTAAGAAAATCCCCAATCATTTGGCTACTTTCCTTTGTAACCATCTTTTAAAGGATGTAAATAGCAGAGCTGGAACAAATGTTTTTATTAAAACTCAAATGGGATTATATTTAAGCACTCTATTAACTAATACATTTAATCATTTCAAAATAGCCAGTCTTTTATTATAATAAAGTGCTTACTGCCAAGTGATTATAATTGGCTTTTATCTCCTGTCAAGTTTTCATATATTGTAAATCATGTTTGCTTCTTTTTCACTCAACTGATCAAGGAATGCATTTCCAGATGAAAAAGACTAACAAACCATTGTCTATGGAAGAAGCATATGTTGTTTCTGAACAGCAACAGTGACAAGCAGGAGACAGCAAAATAGCTAAGTTGGAGAAAAACTTTTAGAAGAGGGCTGTATATATTCTGGTAAGACTCATCCCATTCTAACTAACATTGTGATTCAGAGTCGGTCTAGAGAGCAGTCTTTTTTTTTTATTGTTGTTCCAAGGTGGGCAGGATCGAGGGTAGACAGCAGTCTTAAACCAACTGACATTACTATCACTTGAGGTAGCTGTGCTTATAGAGAAACAGTTTAACCAGGAGAGATGTTGATGGGGCCAGCCCAAAACATTTCCTGAAAGAATGGAATTAGAACTTTTCATGCTTGAAGCACTAAGATACTATGAGTAAACAATCAGAAGACACATGTATAGATATGTCTACATTTGTCTCTCTAAAGTTTAATAAAATAAATTAATGTTCACAGAATTTAAATACTTTTGTGCTAAAATATTTATGCAGGCCTGAAAGATAATTTAATTTGGAGGTCTGAAGAAATTCTCTATTATCAAAACAAAATATAGCTTAGAGAAAACTGAGTATAATGTATGTAAATATTGAGCCCATAATTTCTTAGGAAAATGGGTCTCTGGGACCAAAGTAATTTTAAGTCATCTATGGAAGCCTAGAAAAAACTCTTAAAAAGTATCATAATGGTGTTTAAAAAAGTTAAATAGAGCATAAAATCAACTTACCATTTACACAATGACACAGGAGTCTTTGAAACCTCTGTGGGATGGTATACAAAATAATTTAAAAGCAGAAAAAAATAACATTTAAATCTAACTTATGTGCTATGTCATAAAATATTTGGAGGTAGGACAAGGACATAGAGTAGAAATCCAAGAAATTCTAAAACCTCATTCCACACAGTAACCCGACATTTTTCCATAGTCATTCTGGTGCTTATAGTTTTTTAAAGATATTTATTTTATATTTGTGACAAATTACAATAAATTTTGTATTTAGTATATTCATTGACTGCAGATAAAGAGAAAGAAACTTCAAATGCAAGGCCAAACCAGGCAGGAAAACACATAAAGAAAGTCATAGATGTTAAAGTCAATGACAGTATTCTATGGGAATAGGTCAAGCAACTCTAAGACAACATGGATTATTTCCTAGCAAAACATAAACATCCAAAACTGAAAGTCTTGAATAAGTCTATTGCCCCTTCTAAGTTTGCAAATACCATTCAAGGTCTCAGCTAAGTCTCCAGGACTAGGCGGATTCATTGTGGACTTTACATGCAAAGAACTACAGTCTCATGTAAATTTTGCAGGTCATAAAAAATGATGAAATAAATCTATGTTTTTTAATAAATATAGAAAACTTTTAAAAAGAAAAGCAAATATGTATGGTAAGCAAAAATAAATCTATTGATCGATCTCTGTTTTCCTTCACTGTTAATAGTTTGAAGGAGATGTCTATATTTAATTTTCTGTGCCAGACCTCTCCTCTTACCCTGACCTAAGTTCTCGTAATTAAGTTTTCCCTAAACATACTGCCAAACTTAGTCTTCTCAATGACCTAAACTTATTAATTATCCTTCTCTTGATATGTCATCAGTATGACATCAGTATATGACATCAGATAATGTCATCAGTATCTGACATTATTGTTCATTACCATACCTAAACAATGCTTTTTTGGCTTTGAGGGCCCAAAGTCCCTGGTTTTTCTCTACTTTAAAAGTAACCCTTTAGTTCCCATAGTTGATTCTTTCTCCTATCTATGATTTTACATTTTTGAGTTCTTCAGAGTTCAGTCTTTTACTATTTCTTATCTATATTTGATACAGAGACTCTTATTTTAACAAATGACTTTAAATACCAATGTCATGCTAATTTTCTATTTCTTCTTCAGCTTGACCTACCCTGAGTCCCAGAGTCTTTAATCCAACTTATTTTTTATTCAGTATCTACACTCAGGTGTCTATAAGAAATATCATGTCCAGAACAGATCTTCTAACACCTATCCTCTAAAACCAAGCAAAAAAATCTATCCCTCCCTTAGGTTTTCACATGTTCACGCTTTTGGTTAAAGTCAACTTAGGACAGTTGCTTGGCACAAAAACACATGGGATTTTCATTAATGTTTTCCTTTCTCTCTCAGCCTTCATGCACTCTATCATATTCTGTTGGTTCATATTTAGATTCCAATCATGTTTTATCAGCTAGGCTGCTACCACCCTTGCCTAAACTACAGTCACCTCTCCCCTGGGTACTCAGAGCTAAGTACTCAGAGCTAGGTACTCAGAGCTAGGTACTCAGAGCTAATCCCAGTATTTGTATAATTGGACTCATTGCTTCACCATCTAATTTTAACATGGCACTAATCACATCATTCCTCTCAGAACCATCACTTTTTTGCTCAGGGTAAAAGCCAATGTACCCAATATGACATAAAATATCTTAGAAGATCTATCTCTCCTTTCCTTTATTACGTTCTTGATCTCATCTCATATTCATTGTTTAAGCTACACTAGGACACTTTGGGTAGTATCTTCCTCATGGCCATTCATCAACTGTTCTCTCTCACAAGAGTTCTCTTCCTCCAGTTATGTGTGCTGATTCATTCCCTTACCAATTTTAAGGTTTCGCTCAATGTTGCTTTTTCAGAGAGGCCTATTAGAACAATTCAACTTAGAACTCTACTTTCCATCTTACTTATCCCCATATTTACTATTAAAAAACAAGAGCCACATATTTTTTTAAGAAAATGCAAAACATAGAAAACAAACATGAACATCTACATACTATATACACTAGGAGAAGCGGACATAATTGTCATTAAACTTCAAACCTCACATAATAGAAGAAAAAAATTGGTGCTATAAGTGTTAAAGAGTATGTGGCATAGATCCTATAAGCTAAATTTAGAGATATTAAATTTGACCTTAGTTGGGTGACAGATAAGATATTAATAATTGCTACAATTTCCAGAGAAATTTTATAAATTAAATTTCAAAAAACAGTCCAATAGAGAATGAACAAAAGTTACAGACAGGCAATTCATAGATTAGTACACATGGCCACCACAAACCTATGGAACAAAGAGCAAAGACAGCAGAATCAAGAAACAACACACTCCTTCAAGTTTGTCCACAGAAACCACTGTGTAAAAATCACTTTGCAAAGATTTGTCAACCAATACATTCATGCACATTGCTAGTTTTGGAAAATAACCCTAGAATAAAAGTAAATACTATTAATATGGGAACATGTAAAATATTTGGTAAGTTCATACCATGGAATATTCTGAAGCCATTAAGAAAAGTGAATTTAGGGAACCCTCATGCACTGTTGGTGAAACTGCAGATTACTGCAGCCATTAGGGAAAACAGTA
>PVKU01014872.1:0-20869 GCA_004027475.1 Anoura caudifer | reverse complement strand
GGTTTTTTTTGTTTTGTTTTGTTTTGTTTTTGTCTCACTTGTATGTGTTTAAAATAGAGAAAAGTGAAGGAAAGGAAAGAAAGAAAAGAAGGAAAAGGAAATAAAAAAGTGAAAAGAGAATAAAGAAAAGTAGAATGAAAAAGAGAAAAAAGACAGGAAGGAGTGGTAAGCTTGGGAAGAAAGGAAGAAGGAGTAAAACGAGAAAGAAGTATTGAGAAGCCAAAAGGAGTTGAGGGGTAAAAGAGATCAAAATAGTGAAAAAGAGAAAAAGAGAAAAAAAAAAAACCACCAAAAAAATTAAAAAACCGAATAACACCAAAACCGCTAATTCTTGCTGTTATCAATCATGCCAAGCTGATTTTTCTGGTCTTGAAGACTGTAGTGGCTGAGGGGTGACCGTATTGCTTTTTATTTTTTTTATTTTTCCCTTGTTCAGCATTCAGTTTTCTCTGGCCTACTGTCCTCATAGGTGTCCCTAAATTCTCTGCCCAGGGACCCAGGCGCAAACTGTGGTCGTGCGCCCACAAGTCCCGATGTTCCCTGAGTCTTCCTTGCACAGGTTCCAACTGTCCCACGAACACGGTTCAACCCCTATGGTGCCCAGCGACTGCGCGCCCTGTCGCACCGGGTCTCCCTGGGCGCGCTGATGCACCGATCCCCTAGCAGCTGTTTACAATGTCGCGCGGGTGCAGACCAAGGTGCTCGCGCCAGCTCCCGCGTTCGTTCCTCCCGGGGCTATGAGGTCTTAACTCCTGTCTGTGAGATTTCAAGCGACCAGGTTTATGCTGGCGTGGCGGGTCCCTGCTTGGCTGCCCAGGGAGCGAATGTTCCTGCTCCCTCCCCTGCGTCTTTCGGCCAGCCCTGGCCTGGTTTCTCGGCCCCCGCCCTGGTCTCCGCACAGCCGGAGTACTCTCCTTACCGTCCGGTTTTTCAACGTCCACTGTAGTTTTCGATAATCTGTTTTCAAATATGCTGTGTTTCTGGTGTCTGTTTGCTGTGCTGCATTGAAAAATGTCCCGGTTTAAGACCTATGTGTGGGAGGCAGAGATGTACGTCCTCTTACCATGCCGCCATCTTCTCTCCCCCATGTGGTCTTTTTAAATTTGTTGAGGTTTGTTTTCTGGTCCAGGATATGGTCTGCTGTTGTTGGGCAGAATGTTCTATCTATTGGATCCCGTTGATTGATGGTACTGAGTCCTTCTATATCCTTGCTGATTTTCTAATTGTTTTATCAATTGTTGAAGAGAGGGATATTGAAATATTCAACTATAATTGTGGATTTGCCTAGTTCTCTTTTCAGTTCCATCAATTTTTGCTTGGCATGGTTTGCAGCTCTGTTGTTAGGTGCACAGATATTTAGAGTTGTTATGTCTTCTTGGTAAACTGACCCTTTCATTGTGTAAGGTCCCTTTCTGTCCCTGGTACTTTTCTTTGCCCTGAAGTCTCTTTTTTTTTTCCTGGTGTTAATATAGCCACTCCTACTCTGCTTTATTTTGATTATTGATATATAATTTTTTCCATAATTCTACTTTTATCCTTTACTTTTCTTATTGTAATGTTACATTTGAAGTTCTTATGGATGGCATGTAGTTTTATCATATTTTTATCCACTATCAATCTCTGTGTTTTAATTGGTGCATTAGAGCATTAAATTAAATCAATTGACATATTAGGACTTCAGGCTTCTATTTTAGTTCTTGTTTTTTATTTGTTTCCTCCATTTTTCATTTATGTTTCTTTTTTCCTGCGTTCATCCAGGTTACCTGATCATTTCTTTAGAATTCCACTGTGCTTTACCTATAGTGTTGTTGAATATATCTCTTCATATATATTTTTTAGTAAGTGCTCTAAGTATTACATTATACATACATAACTTAACACAGTCTACTGATATTTGCACTTTATCAGTTCATGTAACATGTAGAAACCTTACCTGCTCTTAAGTCTGTTTATCCTACCCCACTTAAAGTGTTAAATATTTCCTCTGTACACCTTGAAAATCACAACAGTATTACAATTTTTGCATCAATCATCAGACATATCTAAAAAAGTCAATATAGACAGAATGTCCACTGTATTTATTCACATTTTTAGTCTTTTTATTGTTCTTTCTTCATTTTTAAAGTTCCACAATTCCTTCTTTTATCATTTCTTCTCTGTTTAGGGAATTTCCTCTAACTATTCTTATAGGGTAGGTCTGCTGGTAACAAGTTCTGTTAGTTTTCCTTCATCTTATAATGTCTTCATTGTTCCTTCTTTCCTGAAGAATATTTTCACTAGATATGAATTTGTGGGTTGACAGATCTTTTCTTTCAGCATTGGAAAAGTAACATGCCCTTTCATTGTCTTCCATGGCTCTTGATAAGAAATCTGTTGTTATACAAACTGTTTTTTCCATGTGGGTAAGGTATGATTTACCTCTGGCTTTTTTTCAAGAATGTTTCTTTGTCTTTAGTATGAAGTTTGGCTATGTTATATTTTAACTTTGATTTCTTGGAGATATACTACTTTGGGTTTGCTGAGATTCTTGAAATTGAGGTTTATGTCTTTTGCCAAATTTGAGAAATTTTAAGACATTATATATTCAAATACTCTTTAAACTCCACCCTTTTTCTCCTGTCTTGTGTCTATAACATGATATTCTATTATAGTCCCTCAGGTCTCTGAGACTTTGTTCATTTGTTAAGTCTATTTTCATTGTTTCAAATTGAGTAATTTTTTATTGTTCTATCTTCAAGTTCACTGATTCTTGAATCTGTTCCTTCCCTTCTACTGTTGAGTCTATCCATTGAGAGTTCTTTTCTGATGTTTTTTTTTTTAAGTTTAGTTATTTATGATTCAGTATTAAAATTTCCATTTGGTTCTTCTTTACAACTTTTTTCCTGAGACTTTCTATTTTTCATTTATTTCAAGCATGTTCATAATTGCTTACTAAAGCATTCATGTTGGCTGCTTTAAAATCCTTGTTAGATATTCCAAAATCTGTATCTTCTAGATGTTGGCATCTGTCGATAGTCTGTTCTCACTCATGTTCAGATTTTCCCAGTTCTTGGTATAATATGTGAGTTTCACTTATATCCTGAACATTTTTCTATTATAAGACTCTGGTTCTTATTTAAATTTTTTTTTTTTTGCAGGCCTCCTCTGAATCCATGCCATTTCATTATTGCCAGGTGGGGATGGAAGTTCAAGTTCATTACCCAACCTCTATTTAGGGTGGAGGGGTGCCTTATTACTGCTGAAGGATGGGATTCTTGCTTCACCATTAGGCCTTCACTGGTACCACCATGGCTGGTTAGTGAGGGGCACCTCACTTCATTACTGCTCCCCCTGTGATGAGGGTAGACATCAGGACTCACTTCTTGGCCTTTGCTGATGTGGGGTTGGAGTGGTGCACAAATTTTTTTTCATGGTGTTTGAGAATGATCTCTCTTGCTATACCACCACTTTCCTGGTCCTTTGGCTAGAGAGAGCAGGCTTGTCTTGGGTATTTTTTTTCTCTGCACCCATTAGCATTTCTAGATTCGCTGATTTCTCTAGAACCCAGTGCAGGATGTATGAAGCAAAAAGAAAACCCAAAGAGCTCATCATTGTGTATTAGATCTCAAAGTTCCTAGTTGGTCTGCTTTCTTCTCTCTACCTTTCAGAGTTTTCCTGTTTCTTTTGTGGATAATACCCTAATATTTGTGCTATACTTAGTGAGAGAAGAAGACAGAAGTGGACTTCATATATATATATGAATATGCAGTACATATGTGTGTGTTTACTTTACCACTACAGTACTATATCATGCATATTATAAAATAATTTTTAAATAAATTGAAATGAAATTCTATTAGTTACCTTGTGCACCATACTGAAAACCAGTGCTTGGATTCCATACAAGGATCAGAGAAAGGGACCTCCCTTCTATTATCTGCCATTAGGTTCTGCTGTGTTCCACAGACAACCCTCAGGAACCTGTATCCATGCTGTTCAGACATGTGTTCCCTTATGTGGCTTCTGAGCACATCATGAAGAGAAGATGCAGGTGTGACCATCTGCTCTATAGGAAACCTAGGAAGAAATGGATGGGCTGGCTCTGTTTAGGCTTAATGTACCCTCTAGGAGACAAGCCAGTTATGTAGATAAACAAGGCCCTGAAAGGGACACAAATCAATGACAGAAGTCCTTATGTGGTGATTCTATGTATTACCCCATGCGTAGCTGTAGTTTTAACCACTCAAAAAAATCAGAAAATCCATTCCCAATCTTGAGTCCTGCTGAGCTTCTGTGGCTGCCAGTAGCACAGCCTGTTCTTCAAAGCTGATGCTGGTGATATCTGCAATGTTTTGCATCTTTAAATGGCCTTAAGTGAAGGCAAGAGAGGTTGCCAACCATGGGACAGGATTTCATATCAAACAGGAAGACTTTGTGGCCTCAAACTGATGCCCCTGCTCTACTTCAGAGGCATGAAAAACTTGCCTTCTTTCCCTCCTTTCCCCTGTACATTTACTGGTAAATAAATACGCACCTATGTTTAGCAACTATTTATTGAACTTCTACTCTACATAGGGGAATAAACTAAGCACAGCAGTAAGAAAGATCACCAAACCAGACATGATTCCATTATGAACTAGTGAGAGAGGGATTCTTATATAGAGACTCTACTGCTTTAACTTACACATGGCAAATACATGACATGAATGCTACGTAAATCCGCACCCACAGCAGACATCACTAATCAATCATGTCACAGTGCACAGCTGGTTTCAGATACCCCTCAACACATTTTCCCTATATTCACCACCAATCAATGACAGATAACCCACAAGATGGAATATGTTTGCCATCTCCAGGTAAGGCTTTGTTCTTTGCTCCAGCTCTGTCTCATTTACATACTTTCAATGGTTTGTGGAAAACAAATAGCATACATGTTCCTGAGATTTGATGCTTATTATCTAGAATTTCTCTGATTGGTGAAAGACTTGGTGTGTACTTGATTATGTTTAGTGTGAATCATCCTTATAAACCAATAATTTTTTGAATTATATAAGCAGAAATCTGTAATGCAGTGCTGTCTCTTTAAGATACTGCCATGATGCAACTTACATATTTGAAAACAAATTTGACTTTTAATAAATGTTTTCCCTAAAATAAAAATCTAAATGCACAGTTGCAGGCTTCCTTGGGAAAGCCTTACATTGTTGCAGTCTCCAAGATCTTACAGATAACTTGGAAAATGAGAAATGAGCAATCACATGTCTCACCCATGTACTTTCCCTCTGTCTTGGGCTGCCTTGCTACATCTGACAGTCAGGCTGCAGAATGGCACCAGTCTTTCTAATGGCAATTCCAGCCACACCTTCTCCAGTGAAACAATGTCTTTGCAGTCTGCTACTATGGAACAGGACTTCAGGAAACATAAATTTGAATCAAAACCATAAAATCCATCTTTAAACTCCTCTTAGAAATACAGTCAATTCTCATTACCCATAGAACTTAGATTCTATAACAAATACTGAATTAGGCAAATACTGAAACACTGCTCCTAGGAGATACAGAGTTAGGTTCCTGCAAGCCTCAGGTCTCAACATTATCATCAACTGATTAATTCATAACTTTGTTTTATATATGTTTCTATTTAATGACATTTTATTTAGTATATAGTTGATTCATTCACCCTGAATAAATGGCCAACAGCACTGTAACTCATGCCTGAAGGAAACTAATCTAACACACATATTCTCTCATATAAGGCACATCACAACCTTCTTGCACTTAGGAACACTAGACAGTACTTTAGCATCCATAGGCCTTTCCTCCCCTTCCCCCACAGGCCATTTTAAATAGCAAAATCACCAATGAAAACCACAAAAATGCAAAACCTGGCACTAAATAGATTACAAAAAGCACAGTTGTTTGCACCATCAGAGCTGAAACAAGAAGGCAGTCTCCATGTTGCACCTTAGCTGGAAACATGGGTCAATGACTTAAATTTTTCCCTGCTTTGCCCATGCATGCAAATAACCACAAAAGTGTCACAAGCATTGATTTGTGGAATTACAAATAAATTTTACCAGGTAGGAAGATTCATAATAGAATCCATGAATAATGAGAATTGACTATGTTACTGTCACAATTCAGTTAAGCCATGTACTATCTGTCACGTTAGGAGGTCAAGAGAATCTCCAAAGACTTTAGTATGAAGAAACTATTTCAAATATTTGTTGCAAATCCAGGAAAAAATGTAGAATTCTATCACTACAACCTGTTGTGGATTTATTTTTGTCTCCATAAACCACCCTAACCACCGTATTCCCTGCTTCCAATCTATTATTTACAATGCAATAGAAACAAATACCTACTTAGGGATTCTTTGCTGAATGTTAAAACTAACTTTCTTTCTTTCTTTCATTCTTTCTTTCTTTCTTTCTTTCTTTCTTTCTTTCTTTCTTTCTTTCTTCTTTCTGTCTTTCCTTCTTCCTCTATTATTTTTTTTAGCTTCCATGTAAGCATTCTTGTAATACCCAGCACCATTTTGATTTATTTCTTTACCTTGAACAGTTTTGCTAACTCAAAGTAGTTGAGCGGAGGCCAGTGTAAGTGTGGGAGAACCTCTACCAACTCACCCTGTGCAATCTAAGTTTTATTCACCTCTGCAAAAAGATTTGTCCCATCTTGCTCCTTTCTCTGGAGGGAGAGCCTGGAACTCACTGACCAAAACAACCCATTGAAAAAGACAACCAGGTCAAATGAGGTAACAGTCCCAAGCAGCAGGTATGGACCCTCCATCCTTGAACTTCTCAGGCACCTGTGCATGAGGAAAGGATTATGTCAAATTGCACTCTGGGGACCACTTCTTAGTATGGAGGCAAATGAGAGACTGCTGGAAGAAGGCCTGTGCTTAGGTTAGGTGCTGCAATAATCCTAGCCAGAGAACTTGCCCCTTCACTGGTGGACTACACTGGGCCAAGGCAAGTCAGTGCCTAGAAAATGAAGTAATGTCATGCAAAGGTGTCTCTCAATTTACTCTTTAGGGAGACATCTCAACTTGGAAGCTCTGTGCCAGCTACAAATCCTGCAGGTAATATCCAAAAATGACTTTTCCATTAGGAGGTGGAGATAGCTATGGTGTCCATTCCTGCAAATGTGCCCAGTTTGGCTTCATACTACCTTAAAATCCTTCCCTGGATTCTAAAGACTGTGGGAATGGAGGGAATTTCATTAAAAAAAAGCAGTTCAAAAGGAACCCCAGCAGTTTGCTACAGATAGATTTCCACTGTTAGGCAAAGTGACATCAGCTCTTTAAACTCTGAGTGTATCCTCAAGCAGATGTTTGGAAAGAAAGACAAATGTGCAGATTAACTTCCTCTTTCTTCATCAGCCTCCATCCCATCCTTCTCTCACACACACTGGACTTGACACACAATGCTAATGTGGTCCTCCCAAATGAAGCACTGGAGTGCAGGAGGGAGCAGGAGCTTTGTGTTAAGTGCCTCCTAGAAAGGCACTATGGGGTCTTTTCATGCATGGGAAACATTTATTCCAAGCTTTTCCCCATTTCCCATGCTGATCTCATCTGGTTAGCTGCCTCTACTTCCAGCTTCGTGCAATTCTCTTTGTCAGCTGCACAAAGCAGACTTTTTCCAAAGTCTAATGAATGAGTTCACCTGGCTAAGCTGTTGTGTGTTCTGTTTGTACTTTCTTACTAAATCTTTTGGTAATAAAATACCATATTTATGGTTTTGAAAATGAAAAAAAAAACTCTCATACGTCTTAAAAGTCCCTTCATGCACAAGATGCTTCCAGTAAATGGCCTTAACAAGTGTTCACTAATTAGATATTCTATTCTGTATTCTGCTTGCATTTGTCATTTTACTTGTATTATATTATCTGGCACACAAAGTGAGTTAGTAGTACAGTATTTGTGATACTCTCAGTACTAAGTATGCAGATTTCCTGTATCCTTGAGTTGCTGCTATTACAGCTCACACATGAAATGGCTAAAAGTTACTAGCTTGAAATTATGACGGAAAGACGTTGAGAACATCAACTATTTAAATAAATGGCAACATGTGAGCTGTCCAACAATGTCAGTGTTGGTTTATCTGTACAGGCTCTGCAATGAGATGGATTTATTTACATTGGTATGTAGTCTACCAACATTTTCAGCATCTAATAATTTTCTGCAAAAATAGCAACTAATTTGTAAACACCACCAGAATATTTTCTACCTGCTCTGTGATGTTTGAGGGTGTATTTTGTTTTCATGTTTTATGTGGCTCTTGTTTTCAGTTCTGTTCTGAGTGTAGAGCTGTGCATAAAGTTGCAGTAGTTAAAACTTTGTCTTGCTGGAAAAAGAAAAGAACTAAAGGTGTGCATGACAATTTGTGTATATGAGAGGAGAAATTTGAAGGAAAATGCTTTAGAGAGAAAGTCAGGGGTAGTTGTCAGGTTGTGAGAATTGTTTTTCCTATAGGGTACAGGATTTTGAATAAAGAAAGTATTTCTCACAAGATTGGAAACAGGCAAAGTAATAATAAGTTTAGCTTTGTGTTATATGCTCCTTTAAAAAGGAACATACATAATATAATAAAAAGATTTAAAAAGTGTTTATAATGAGTTCTATAAACAGATTTCTTGCAAGATGACTTGTTCTCTAGCTGTGACCTTACCACTTGAAATAGATGTAATTCAAATTAATTTTTCATGAAAAAGAATCAACAAAATAATTTTCTAAGAAAAAAAGTATAAAGTGAAGCAGTCCACAGTTGGTATGAGGACTCCCATTGTTATCAGGAATCCAATCTCCTATCTTAATACTCCACCAATCAACAGCTTCACCTCATGGTCTAATGATGGCTACTTAAGCTCCATCCATTACATCCACATTCAAAACAAGGGGAAGGACAAAAATGCCTTCTTCTAAAGGAGTCATATCCCATCAGGTATCCTTCCCGCATGTGCCAGACAATACTTTATATCCTGAACTTCCTCACCTGGACCTACTTAAATGCAAGAGAGGCTGAGAAATGTGGTCTTTCAGCTGGGCATGTTGCTGCTCTGAGAGAATTTAGGGCTCCGTTATTAAAGTAGGAGGGATGAATGAATATTTGAAAGTACATGGAAACCTACAAGTTTTTGCTAGGAGAGAGGAAAAATGAGATAAGAGCTCTATGCCCTGACTGGGCCTACAGGAGAGAAAGATATTAATGAAAGAACCACATCAATACAGGTGAAATCACAACTGGGGTAAGTTAGATGAGTCTGTAGTAAGAGGAATTGGCAACTCAGTTGGGCTCTAATTCAAGAGCTGAGGAGTTGATGGTAGGCTGGAGGAGAGAGAAGAAAGCACTTCCCGGTAGCTGAGGGATGTATTAATTAAGCCAGACAGAGTCCAGGACCAACCCTAAGGCCCTGCAGGTGAAAGGAGCTGACCTCCTAGCCCCCTTCTAGTAACCTTGGGGAGCATTTGCCAGGGTGGGAACAGGAATTCCATGGCTGAAGTTCCACTTTGGAAACTTTCTGGCTATGTGGAATGTGGGAAGGAACCTTTCAGGTAGAAGTTATTTCAAAAATTCATGCTAGCAGGTGGTCGTGCAGATTAGGGGAATGACAGTGAAAATAAAGAAAAGTGATGGTTTCCGAAAAGAGTCAGCCTGCCCTGAAACACTCAGGGTACAAAGCAAGAGCTTTCTCTTGGGACAACCACACTGTGGGATGCTTCCTTCAGGCAAGAGAAATAATCATTTCCTGATCTGTAGTTCTACCTACCTAGGCCTGGGTGGGCAGGCACACTTCTGAGGAAATTGAGCAGCATTTAGAGATGTGGGCACCCTGTGGTCCATAGCATCATATAATAATGAGTCTGAGGGGGAGGGGGCCTTAGGAGAGAAACTGGCCATGGCCTACTGACAGCCTGTGATTTTTTTCCTTCGTGCATTTTCCTGGCTCCCAGCTGGGTTTCTGATGTGGAACAGAGGCTCACCCAGGTGAGCACACTGACTGGCAGGACCTGCCGGGGACTCACTGTGACCAAGGCATCTTGGTGGGGGATGGTGAGGACTGAAATGGTGGGATCCTCACTGTTTTACCTGCAGCATCTGCCTGGCCCAAAGAAGGCCCTCTAATATTTAATATTTATTAAATGTATAGATTAATACATCGAGTGATCTATAATCAGACTAGAGAAGTAGTAGGAGAAAAAAGAAAGGAAAATAATGGTGTACCTCTAGTGGGAGAGAATAAACCAGGGAAAAAGGTGGAAATTCGCAGAGCAGATTTTGTGTAAACTCTGCCTGCCCATGAGGCATCCCCATCATGATAAAGAGCTGTTGCTGCAACAGCTTCCTCTTCTAGTTCATGTCCACCTTTGCCTATATGGACACCATTATCACTGCCTGCCAAATTCTCTCTGGCTTCACTGCTTCCTTGAAGTTCCCACTCATAATGCCCTCTCCAAGAAGTCTGCACATTCTCCCTTTATTCCAACTTCTCAAATCCTTTCTCTAGCTCAGTCCCTTAAGTCCAGGAAATGCATTCACTGTGGTAGATGCCTTTTGGCTCAAGTTCTAGCAGCAATATCTCACCTTGGGCTCTGGAGTCAGGCACACTTGTTGGGGTTGGATTCCAATTCATATGTCTACAAAATTATAGGTAATCATAGTGCTGGCTTATCTGGCTGTGACCATTTAATAAGAGGGTTTGTGAAGAACACTTAATACCATCCTAGTTCCTAGTGGTCACTCAGTAAATTAAGCACAGCTATTCCACATGACCTTGCTGCCTGTCCCTCCCTCCCTCCCATTCCTTCTTAACTTCAGAGCTGGTGGCTCTTTTAGCATAATCACAACCCTTAAGTTAGGCTATAAAAACAGTAAACTCATTTCATACAAACAACATTGTGAAAAAAGTTTCATTATTATTATCCCCATTTTTCCCAGGAAGAAAATGAGGCACAGAAAGGTTAGGTAACTTGACCGAGGGCACAAACCTTAAGGGTGGCAGCAACTGAATTTAAACCCAGGCAGTTTTCATAGAGCCCACAATATTAACCCTATACTGAGACCAGAAGAAACAGTTGTCCTTAATTCCTAAGGAGAATTTTGTCAATTCTCCTCCAAAGAATCTGAAAGGGTAAGCTTCTCCCTGTCCCTCCTCACCTGAGAAATCTAAAGCTCTCCAGTTGCCCTCCCGAGATAAGATTTGAATGTTGGTGTCTGAGGCTCCATGTCCATGGTACAATAGCACAGATAGATCCCAGGCTGAGACTTGAAAAGGAAATCAAGAGGAGAGGGAGAGGAAGACAGGATGCTGAGATTTACCACCCATAGTAAATCTAAGCTTCTTGAAAGGCAACCAGCTGAGAAAAGAAAAAAAAAAAATTTGCACTTTCTATTCATTCATTCAATATTTGTTGTATTAGTATTCACTACAAGTACAAGAATAAGAAAATGCTTGTTCTCATTGAGCCTACCTTCTGGTGCAGGAAGGTAGCCAGTGTTTAAGTCAGAAAGTAGAAAACATACATATTAGAGAGTATTAAGTGCCTTGCAGAGATGTGATAGATCAGAGATTCTCTACCTCAACTGCACATTAAAATCACCCGAATTGACTTTAAAAATCCAATGCTCAGGCTGCTTACCATACCAATTAAATCAGAATCCATGGTAGGTAGGACCTGGGCATTAGTATTTTTAAAATCCAAGTAAATCCAACATATAGCCAGAGTTGAAAATTTCCTTGATAGAGAGAGACTGAGTGGTTGTGGAAGTCATCTCTGAGGTAGCAGCTTTGAACAATGACCTGAATGTCCAGGTCATTGACACATAAAGATCCAAAGGAAGACCAATCCTGGCAAAGGTCTGTAAGCTCTAATGCCTAAACTTCCTGTGTGTTTATAATCAGCAGCTACTAAGCTTATTTTCTCAAGGTTAATAGACAGCGTTATTCACCAGGGTTCTGAGTTGTACGCAACAGAAACCAGATTTTCCTATGTTAAGTAGAGAAGTAATTTAGAGAAGGCAATTGGAGTCCACAGAATGAATAAGAAAATGGAAGAACCAACTTTGAAAATGGGCATGATCCAAGCCAGTCTTAGAGAACCAAGAGTCAGCATCTTTTGGCAAACCAGCTGGACAAGGAAGCTACCACCATGCTACAGATCCTACTGCAGCCGCCCTCAATAAATTCTAACTATCCTTTTATCTGGCCCCACTGAAACCCGACTGACCAAGTGGAGGGCATATGACCACCCTCCACCTCCAGAGAATCTCCCTGCTATACTTTCCATAGTAGGAGTCAGGGTACTAGTCACCACCAATATCAAACAATCCAGAGGAGTTGGGTGCAGGACAATCAGGAAGTGAGATTCATCTACTACAGACAACATCAGCATGCCCTTCCCAACTTGTGGTGCATGGGGTGCGATTATGTCAGTATTAGTTCCATGAAAACAAGCGTATTGCCTTTTGTTTCTTTGCCTTGTAATCTTCTTGCCCCACTCCCATCGAATAGTATTTCTCCTTTCAAACTGCACATTCCAAGCAGAGATCTCTTGAATGAGTAAATTTGTTTTCATTTTACATCTTGCAAATGTGCTCAAAAAAAATTTAAAAAGAAAGTCTAGATTGCTTTGTGATTCCTGTACTTCCTTCACCGTTCACCATTCACCCTTCAAGTGTATCTTTCTCCAGATTTAAGCCAACTATGGCCCTAACACCCTTTCCCTAAGCATCTTCTCATCAGCCTTCACTCACAGACTGGAGTGAAGGTCACAGGATGGAAAGACACTCTGCCACAGACCCCTCTTTCCCAGTTTTCTTCTCAATTCCAAAATTCAATTGTGCCACCCAACAATGTATCCTCCTTGTGTACAATGCCTAAAAAAACTTGCCTTTTAAATGATTCTGATTAAAGAATGAAAGAATTGCATTCTAAAATTTGCAAATTCATAATATTCTAAAAACAAATTAACCCGTGGAGTAAAAGTTCTATTTAAAAATATGCTCTGAAACTTCAGAGTATATTTTTACTCATACAAGTTATGAAACCAATTTTGACAGACAGCTTCTATTGCCTTTGGCATTTCAATAATGACCTCAGAACTGCCAGTGACCTGCTGGCACACTTGGTAAAGTGACAGTCTGCTCCATTTCTTCCCCTATTATAATGTGGTGGGAGCAAGTATGAGGGAAAGGAGAGAAAGAATAAAAGTGGGAAGGCAGGAAGGGGAAAGACTAAGGGGGAGGAAAAAAAGGAAAGTGTGGTGGAATAATTATTTCCAAAGATATTCATATTCAAATCCTCAGAACCTGTGAATATGTTATGTTACATGGCAAAGTGGAATTAAGGTTGTAAGTGGAATTAAGATTGCTAATCAGCTGACTTTAAAATAAGAACAGTATCCTATATTATCTAGGTGGGTCCATTGTAATCATAAGGGTCCTTAAAAGTGGAAGAGGGAGGCAGGAGAGAGAGTCAGAGGAGGTATAACCACTGGACCAGGGTCTGAGAAATGTAATGTTGCTGTCTTTAAAGATGGAAAAAGGAGCTACCAGTCAAGGTTGGGAGTGGCTTCCAAAAGGTGGAAAAAACAAGGAAATGAATTCTTTCTCCTAGAGCCTCCATAAGGAATGCAGCACTACTAACAACTTGATTTAGCCTAGTGAGATCTGTTTTTATTTCTGATCTACATAACTCCATGGTAATTAATCTGTATTTTTTAAGCCACCAAGTTTGTGGTAACTTGTGACAGCAGTAATAGGAAAGTAATATACAAAGCTGAAGGAAGAAGGAAGAAGCATTTCTTGGTATAACCCCTGTGGGCCAGGCACTGGGCTGGGAGAATTAACATGAGCTCTTGCACTTTATTGCATTTGTGGTGCATTCTGGACATTTGAAACAGATTCTCTCCCAAGCAAATGAGCTCACTTAGATTTCAAGGGAGGTGTGCCCACACTGAGCAGAAATGTAAAGCCAAATGTTAGGGTGGGTATTAAGATGGTAAAAGGAATTCATGGACAGAAAAATGAAAAGTCTTGTTTGTGAGGCAGGAGATGAGGCAGAACATCATGAGGTAAAAAATATATATATGGACAACTTCCCCTTCATCTAAGCCACATGGTACATGAGAATCTACCATGAGCTCAGCACTGGGAGAGATGTGGAGAGGTGGTGCCAAAGGAGACATGGAAAGTCAAACTTCAAGAGAGGCTAACTCCAAGGAGGCCACAGCGAGCTACCACTCCACACCCACTAGGATGGCTATAACCAAAACAACAGATGACAAAAGGTGTGGGCAAGGATGTGGAGAAATTGGAACCCTCCTGCAATGCTGATAGGATTGTGAAATAGTGCAGCCACTTGGGAAAACAGTCTTATCAGTTCTTCAGAAAAGTAAACAGAAAAGTTACCACATGACCCAGAATTTCCACTCCTAGATATACACCCAAGAGAAATGAAAACATATGTCCGTAAAAAAATTTATACATGAATATTCATAGCAGCATTATTCATAATAACCAAAAGGTAGAAAAAAACCCAAGTGTCCATTAACCAATGAATGGTATATCCACAAAATGAAGTAATATTCTGCCATAAAAATGAATGAAGTACTTACTGATAAATGCTACAACATGGATGAATCTTGAGAACCAAGGAAATTTTCATTATGCTAAGTGAAAGAAGCCAACAGGAAATGCCACATATTATATGATTCCATTTATACAAAATAGCCCAAGCTATAGAGACAGAAAGTAGATTAGTTCCCTAGTGCTGGGGAGAGGGATAAGGGTATTAGAGGGGATGGATATGGGGTCCCTTTTAAGGGTGATAAAAATGTTCTAAGGCTAATTGTGGGAATGAATGGTGGACCAACTCTATGAATATATACAAAGAAATACTGAAATGTATACTTTGAATGGGCAAGTTGCATGGTGCATGAATTATATCTCAGTAAAGCTGTCATAAAAAAAAAAATGCAAGCAGGACCAAAATAAAATGCCCAAGCCAGGATCAAGGCTGAACAAAAGCAAACACAGGCTGATGGGAATACCATAAAGGTTTGTCTAGGACAACACTTGCTACCAAAGGTTGCTGACAAAGATTCTTATCAAGGCTGGTAGCCAACCCCCACCGGGAAGACCTGCTTCTTTCCTAATACTCTCCTCTTTCCTAATGAAGCATCTGGCAAAGCTGAAGTCAATGGCTCCAAGATGTTCAGCTGCATGGTGTCCTTTGGTGCCCAAGGACTCTGTCACTTCTGAGACCAGAGGAGGTCGGTTCCTATAATGGCTCCAAAGGAAATGGCCCAAATCATCTATAATAAGTTTCTCAATCTCTCTGTTCAAGAATTGGGGCTGTGGAGTCCTTATGGAAATGGGTTGCACTTATAGTACTAACAGAAAAGGGTATTCTAGTGGCCCCATTTCTGGCTATTTTTCAAAGTCCCAATGCTTTTGGACTACAAAAGAAAAGAAGAAAAGAGAAGGAATGAGAGAAGGGCCTACGAAGGGGGCACTTGTAACCACAATGTGTCTGAGGGGTCATTTTATCCCTGTCTGAGGCTGCACAGAACTGGAAGCCCCTGGAGGCAGGCCCTATACCCACATATTCATTGCTCTGCCCCAGCTGTTCCAGTGCTTGGCATGTAGTATGCTATCATAAATACTGGTTAATTAAAGCATATGGGTAAAGAGTGGCAGATCATGTAAAATTCTAGTCCTTTTTATCTCTTGTTACCTCTAGTTTCTGTACAGAAATTTATTTTTCAATCATATGAATTATGGCATCACCCCCCCAACACACACACACACACACACACACACACACACACACACACTCATACCAAGGCAAAAGAGAGAGAAGACAGTGGAGCTTAAGGTTAATGTGTTACTTTTATTTTGGTGTCCTTATAAGCAATCTGTCCCAGGAACAGCAGCTGAGCCCAGAGAAAGAGCAGGAAGGCCAGTGTAAGACATCAGCTCTCTTAGCAACTGAGATTTTTCAGAAAGAAAAAGGGACATAAATGAGGGTATATGTATGCTGGCATCAAGATTGCCCTTTTCGATGGTTTTAAAATATGTCTGTAGTCCTTCCTTCAAAAAGAGGGGCCTAATTCCCCTTCTTTGAATATATGTTGGACATACTCACTCATTTCTAGATAATGTGGAAAAGATAATGTGTGGCCCCTGAGGGCAGGTTGTGGTTAGCTATGTAATGTCCATATTCTAATCCCTAGAATCTGTTAATGTTTTCTTGAATGATGAAAGGAGCTTTACAGACATGATTAAGGGTCTGGACATAAGGAGATTATCCCGGATTTTCCAAGGGCCCCTTATAAGAAAGAGAAAGACATATAGGATTTGACTACCCCAAAATTCACAAGCCAAGAAATGAGGATGGCTTCTAGAAGCTGGAAAAGTCAAGGAACTAGTCCTCCCTAGAGCTTTTGGAGGAAATATGACCCTGCGGACCATTGTTTTTGGCCCAATGAACTGACTTTGGACTTCTGACCCACAGAACTATGAGAGAATAAATCTTTGTTGTTTTAAGCCACCAAGTTTTTGGTCTTTTGCTACACCAGCCACAGGAAACATATAGGACATAGGAGACATTGCCGCTGCCACCTTGCCCTCATGGATCATCCAAACATCAGCTGCCATGTTGTGAAGACACTCAAGAAGCAGCAAAGCATGTGTTTTCATACCAGTTACCACTGCAGACTACTGAAGCCCTTCCCATTATGCTGAACTGGCACTTGGCATAGAACAGGCACCTCAGCATCACCTCATCGAGGGCTGAGGAAGCTGGGGTGTGGTATATACACCAATTCCCATCAGTCACTGAGTTTGGTAGGGGAATGTACCTGGCATGGGGGAAGGAGGGATGCTACTTTCTCAAAACTGCCAATCTGATGGAATGAGTTTTGGTGGTAAGGGAGAGTCAGGGGAATAAATGCAGGTTCTACCAGTTGAAAGTCAGAAAGGCTTCCACTGAGATAGTAAGGACAGGGTGTGTGAGCTGGGTCTGACAACTCCCACTGCATCAAGCAATTATGAGTGGTGTATACAGCAAAGGGGGAATGACCAAATAACAGTCTGCAGAAGGATGAGCAGATGGTAAGAAACCCAAATGTGGATGTACTATACCATTATTGCATTCCAGCTGTGCGACAACAGTTAATATGCAGAATCCCTAATTCTTCAAGAGCGTGGGTGGCAGGGAGAGGTGCAAGGGAGAAAGGGCACATCACTCCCCTTTTGAGGATGGGAATGTTGAGGTTCAGAGAGTTTAAGAGGCTTGTCTAAGGTCACCCTAGGCTGGTGAGCACAAATGGAAGAGCAGCTCATTTCTAAGCTTTGTCTCCTGCCTCCCCTGCAGCTATAAGGGAACTGTCTTTAATGCAATAACAAGCCTATGTCTGTTTCCCAACAGCCAGTGATCTTTCAGACTTCACAACCCCTGCATGGCAGTATCATGCTACTTTTACTTCCAAGTGTCATTCACCACCCTACCTGCCTTTAATTTTGTGTGTACAAGTGTTTGCATGCACATGTGCATAAGCATACTCAGTCTGTTGTGCAGCTGACATCACAGAGCAGCCCATCCACATAGCAGGCCACACATGGCACTTGTCTTTGGGAGTTTAACCAGCTTACACAAAAGCAAATATTTGAAGTTTACCAAACACAAACCAAGTAAAACCTAAGTCAATCAAAAATGACTAAACACCACTTTAGTCCAAATACATGTTTCTAAAAGGTCACAGCTGGTGTAATTATCCATGCTAGACTTAGCACGCATTCAGCTGTGTGCTTAAGACTGCCAAGAACTGGAATACATTCAGAATCCTTAAATAAGAGTCACCTTGTTTTCAGAAAATGCTTGTTTAAGTCAGACTTGGGTTAGAGGGGAGTTTGGAGGGCAAGCCTATTAGAGTTCAATGACCCTTTGAGAAAATGTATAGGGAAACTTCTTTGGAAAAGGAATAGGAATACACGTCAAAGCCAATTTCTCATAATATGTGGGTTGAGCCCTCTTTCTTGAAAGAAAATAAGTCCTGACAAGTATAACAACAACAACAAAAGAACACAATGACAAAATGAGCAGCCCAGGAAGTTGGTCAACTGGAGGAAAAAACAAATAACTAGATGCAGGCCCAGCCAGTGGCCTCAGAAAACTGTGACCTGTGGGGAATGAGTAAGCAACATTCACCAGTTTTCCCCCAGCCTTTGGATTTCGATAGGCAGAGCCCCAACCCAAACTGTCCATCTCAGTGAGCATACAACTTGTGCTGGAGTAGTTGTTAAACTGTGTTCTATAGCACCCTAGGGTGTGTGCCAGAACCTTGACAATTGCCATAGAAAATCATGGGCCAGACGAGGGTAGAGGGGTTCCTCACTTGTGCCTCAGCAGCTTCTTTCTTATCTGCTTTATAGTTTGGAATTCCACCTATGATTTTTCTCCTATTGCTACTAAATAGATATCTAATTTGAAAACCTCAGGTTTATATAATGTCTGAGGTGCACGGTTCCCCATGCACAGAGAGGAATTTATATCCTGAATGTCTTTCTGGAGAAGCAGAGGCCAGGATCAGAGAACCAGGTCTAGATAGAGGAGGACAACAGGCTGGTGGTTACACTGCAGAGCACAGAGCTTGGAAAAATCTGGAAAAGAGCAGGAGATAGGGAACAAGGGGGAAGCAGGAGTATAAGCACTGGAAGGGCAGGGATTTCTGTCTGTCTTGTTTACGCACTGCTGCATTTCCAGGGCCTAGGAGAGAACCTGGCACATAGTAGATGCTCAGTTAATTTTTTTTTATAAATGAGTGAATAAATAAGTGAATGACGCACCCAGAGGGAGAGACCAATCAAGAAACCATATGCAAGGATGAGCCAATGGACTCAAGCACTCTGGGACTAGGATGGTTAAATGGAGCCAGCCAGTGGGGACAAAGGGATAGGAGTAATTGAAGCTTGGAAAGACCATCCAAGATGCTAAAACAGAGACTTATGGAGCGGAATACCAACATTCTCTAGGACACCTAAGAATGTCTCTGTGGATAAGAAGGCAGCTGTTGAAGGCATTGACCTTTGAAGAAAAGTCTGCCCATTTTCTCTATGACCTGAGGAATAAAATGACCAAATATGCAGAAAATAATAAGATAATTCCACAATTAAAAGATCCTAATACTCTCCTCCTAGAATTCAACCATCTCCAGGAGAGTCAATACCAGCATTAGTGGATATGAGATAAGGGAGAGGGTACAAAGAGCACTTTGAGTCTGTAATGTTTTACATGATCATATCAATAGAAAAAGAATTTGATAAAATTCAGCATCCATTTTTGATTAAAAATACTCTCAGCAAAGTTGGAATAAAGAGAACATACCTTAATAAAATAAAGGCCATATATGAGAAACCCACAGCTACCATCATACTCAATGGGCAAAAGTTAAAATTGTTTCTCTTATGACATGAACAAGACAGAGATGTCAGCTTCCACCACTCTAATTCAACATGGTACTGGAAGTCCTAGCCACAGCAATCAGACAAGAAAAAAGAAAAGGCATCTAAACTGGAAAGGAAGAATTAAAACTGTCCTTATTTGCAGGTGGCAAGATACTGTACATAGAGAACCCTCAAGATTCCACCAAAAACTACTAGAACTGATCAATGAATAGCAGGTGCACAAAATAATATCCATAAATCAGTTGCATTTATATACACCAATAATGAACTATCAGAAAAGGAAACTAAGAAAACCATCCCATGCACAATTGATTCAAAAAAATAAAATACCTAGAATAAATTTAACCAAGGATGTAAAAAACCTGGACTCAAAAAATTATAAGACACTAAAGAAAAAAACTACACACACTAATAAGTGGAAGCATATACTGGATTCATCATTAGAATTAACATCATTAAAAAGCCCATACTACCCAAAGCAATCTATAGATTCAATACAATCCCTATCAGGATACCAATGGTGTATTTCACGCAACTAGAACAAATATTACAAAAATTTATATGAAACCACAAAAGACCCCGAATAGCCACAGCAATCTTTAAAAAGAAGAACAAAGTTGGAGGACTCATGCTACTACATAATATCAAACTATACTATAAGGCCATAGTAATCAAAACAGCATGGTGCTAATATAAAAACAGCAAGTATAAATGGTATTAGGAGATCTGGACAGCTACATGCAAAAAAATGAAACGTGACCACCAACTTACACCATACAAAAAATAAACTCAAGGTGGACAAAAGATTTAAATGTAAGTCACAATCCCATAAAAGTCCTAGAGAAGAACATAGGCAGGAAAATTTCAGATATTCCATGCAGCAATATTTTCACTGATATGTCCCCTAGAGCAAGGGACATGAAGGAAAGAACAAACAAATGGGACTTCATCAAAATAAAAAGCTTCTGCACAGCTAAAGAAAACATCAGCAAAACAAAAAAAGGAACCAACCATATTGCAAATGATACCTCAAACAAGGGTTTGAGTTACAAAATACACAAAGAACTCACATGACTCCACACCAGGAAGACAAACAACCCAATTTAAAACAATGGGCAAAGGACCTAAACAGACACTTCTACAAGGAGGACATACAGAGGGCCCAGAGACATATGGAAGGATGCTCAACATCACTAGCCATCAGAGAGATGCAAATTAAAACCACAATGAGATACCACTTCACACCAGTCAGAACAACCATCATAAACAAACCAACAAGCAAGTGCTGGCAAGGCTGTGGAGAAAAGGGAACCCTAGTGCACTGCTGGTGGGAATGCAGACTGGTACAGCTACTCTGGATAAGAGCATGGAATTTCCTCAGAAAACTGAAAATGGAACTGCCTCTTCACCCAGCA
>PVKU01014871.1:0-20893 GCA_004027475.1 Anoura caudifer | reverse complement strand
CCCCCCTTTAGTTCATGTCCATGTGTCATAAGTTCTTTAGCTTCTACTTTTCCCACACTATTCTTGCCCTCCCCCTGTCTATTTTCTACCCACCATCTATGCTACTTATTCTCTGTACCTTTTCCCCCTCTCTCCTCCTCCCACTCCCCTGTTGCTAACCCTCCATGTGATCTCCATTTCTGTGTTTCTGTTCCTGTTCTTGTTGTTTGCTTAGTTTGCTTCTGTTTTAGGTGTTGTTGTTAATATCTGTGAGTTTGCTGTCTTTTTACTGTCCTATTTTTTATCTTCTTTTTCTTAGATAAGTCCCTTTTACCTTTCATATAATAAGGGCTTGGTGATGATGAACTCCTTGAACTTGACCTTATCTGAGAAGCACTTTATCTTCCCTTCCATTCTAAATGACAGCTTTGCTGGAGAGAGCAATCTTGGATGTAGGTCCTTGCCTTTCATGACTTGGAATACTTCTGTCCAGCCCCTTCTTGCCTATAAGGTCTCTTTTGAGAAATCAGCTGACAGTCTGATGGGGACTCCTTTGTAGGTGACTGTGCCCTATCCCTTGCTGCTTCTAGAATTCACTCCTTCATTTTAATCTTGGCTAATGTAATGGTGCCTTGGTGTGTTCTTCCTTGGGTCCACCTTCTTTGGGACTCTCTGAGCTTCCTGGACTTCCTGGAAGTCTATTTCCTTTGCCAGATTGGGAAGTTCTCCTTTATTATTTGTTCAAATAAGTTTTCCACTTGTTGCTCTTCCTCTTCCCCTTGTGGTACTCCTCTATAATTCAGATGTTGGGATATTTCAAGATGTCCTGGAGGATCCTAAGCCTCTCCTCATTTTTTTGAATTCTTGTTACTTCATTCTTTTCTGTTTGGTTGTTTCTTTCTTCCTTCTGGTCCACTCCATTGATTTGAGTCCCAGTTTTCCTCCCATCACTATTGGTTCCCTGTGCTTTTTTCTTCATTTCACTTCTTGTAGCCTTCATTTGTTCATCTAATTTGCGACCAAAATCAACCAATTCTGTGAGCTTCCTAATCACCAGTGCTTTGAACTGTGCTTCTGATAGGTTGGCTACCAGTGCTTTGAGCTGTGCATCTAATAGGTTGGCTATCTCTTGGTTGCTTAGATGAATTAGCTCTGGGGCTTTGATCTGTTCTCCCGTTTGAGCCATTTTTGGTTTTGGGGGTTTTTTTGTTTGTTTTTTTGTTTGTGGGTTTTTTGGTGGTTTTTTTTTTTGTTTTTTGTTTTGTTTTGTTTTGTTTTTTTTTTGGTCTGGTTGCAGCTGTTACGTAGTGAGGGGCAGAGCCTTAGGTGTTAACGAAGGCAGGGCAACCTAGTCGCTGGGTGGTGATGCTGGCCGTGGGGGCGGGATCCGAGAGGGAACAATGGTGCTTGCTCCACTCTCTCTGGGATTCCAGTCCCCTCCGCTGCTTTCCCCAAGCAAATTGGGCCCTTCTGGTGCTGATTTCCATGTGGGTGGGCTTGTGTAAGTTCTAGGACCCTGTGAGTCTCTCTAATGAACTCTCCTGTGAGGCTGGGATTCTCTCCCCGCACCTCAACCCCCACAAGTGTTTTCAATCAGTGCTTTTAGGCTTTATACTCCGGCGCTGGGGCCTTGCATTGCGCAGTCTGTCTTGCTGCTTGTTTTCGCTTGGTTTATCTGCGCGTGAATGTGTGACCATGGTCAGCCGCCTTGTGCACCTCGCTTGGTCTGCTCGTTGCTTCCCCGCACTTGGTAACTGCCACCTGTGCGCCTGGGGTGTGCCAACCGCTGCCTGTGCGCCCAGGAACACTAGCCACTGCCTTTTCCTGCCTCGACCCCTCTCCACCGGCCACCGACTCCACCCCTCTTACCAGTCTAGGTGAATCGTCAGACTTCCATACAATTCAATTTTCTATCTGTTTTGTTGTTGTTTTTTTTGTTCTATATTTTTGTTGTCCTTAATCTTGGTTGTGAGAGGAGACACGGTGTGTCCACCTACGCCTCCATCTGGGCTGGAAGTCCCTTTGTTGAAAATCTTACCATTTGTGACAGCAGCGATGGACCTAAAGGATATAATGCTAAGTGAAATAAATCAGTCAGAGAAAGAAAAATACCATAGAATTTCACTTATATGTGGAATCTGATGAACAACACAAACAAAATGGAAACAGACTCACAGATACAGAAAACAGATTGATGGTTGCTAGAAGAGACAGAGCTTGGGGAACTCGGTGAAAAAGGTGAAGCGATTGAGAAGTACAGATTGGTACTTACAAAATAGCCATGGGTACGGCATAGGAAATACAGTCAGTAATGTTGTAATAATTATGTATAGTGCCAATTGGGTACTAGAAGTATGAGAGATATATACTTTGTTAAAAGTAAACATTTGTCTAACCACTATGCTGTGCACCTGAAACTAATACAAAATAATGTTGAATGTAAACTGTAATTTAAAAATAAAAAAACTTAAAATGTAAAAAAAGAAAGGAAAATAGTAGACTGGAAAATGACAACCTTTACCCTTAAATTGAGTTGAATGACTGAGTTCTTGTGTATAGCTTTTGTTTCTAAGAGCACAGTGGAAAGAGTTGAGTAAGCAGAAGGATTTTGTTTGTGTAGTTTGCTTGCTCCGTCTGCCAAGATGGTTAGAGGAAACAATGCTTAGGTCTTTAATAAAGGCCAAACTTGAGTTTCAAAAAGGAGAGGTTTCCAAGTTTGGCTCACATTTCATTTAGGAAGCTTTGTTTGCCCAAACTTTGGGTCCATGGCAAAGAGTTGAACACTGCATTTGCAAAATATTTGTTTTTGGAGATCTTTGAAGGAGTTACATGTATTTTCTGTAGTTGTACAGTCTCAGAAGTTTTTCTATGTACTAAAAGTTCTGGGTCATTATTCTCTGAAGAATTAAATACAATTATCTTTGGTTTTAAAAATAGTTTATTTCTGTCAGAAATGTATCATGACACATCAATTTTCAACTTCGAACAATTTTAAATGACTTTGTTTCTTCTAAGGGTGAATTTTACTGACCTGATTTGGCCATAACTTTGCAGAGTGAATTTTAATTATCTTCAGTTGAAATGCTTACTTCCCACGTTTTGAATCATTTTCTAGAAAAGAAGTTTAGTCAGGACCTGAAGTATCTAGAAACATAGCAAAGCTGTTTTTATTTGTTTCATCATTAGTTTAGATTTATGTATGTTACTACAATGTAAGCATTTTAATTTTTGCTGTGAATTTTTATATTCCAAGAAATGTATTTGTTTTAGAGTAAAAAGTTTGTTTTCTTTATGTCTCTTTCAAATATTAACAATAGTAATTGTTGGGTATTTATTGTGTATGCCAAGTTTGGTACAGAAACAGAAGAGCACCAGGTGGGGGTTAATCCTTATGCCTCCTAGCATTTTCTGATTAAAGAAGGACAGAGAATTTCTTGCCTGTTGGTTGAAAGGTAAATCTTCATTTGAAAGGAGGAAATACTCTTTCTTGTTAATAAATGCCATTCTTTTATAGAAATCAAAGTTGTTAATTTTCAAAGCAGAGGCGATCTAAAACAAACATGCTGTGAAACATTAAGTCCATGGATTTTGTGTTCACGTATCGTTAGTCTAAACCTCACTTAAAATGCTACACTGGCCCTTCGGAGAAAACCCATCATATTGTTAAAAAGTTATAAAAGCCTTTTTGGTTTGATTCTAAAACAATAAACAGCTTAAATTTAGCATTCTAGTCTGTTCTAGAATGAACTGTTTATTTTGCAAAATAAAAGGTTAAGCAGGTTTAAACTTCACCAGAATATTGTTCTAAACCAAAAGATTTATAAGGCATGACTATATAAAGATACACAAAACTATGTAATAAGAAACTTTTTTGTTTTTAAAGGTCCATCATTTACAGTGACATCCATAGATACACTGGTTAAAAACGGGTTCTCATTGGAGGGAGCATCAAGCTTTACTGTCATAAAATGTGTCAGCCCTGGCCCCGTAACTCACTTGGTTAGAGCACTGTCCCGATTCACCGAGGTTGCAGTTTCGATTCCTGGTCAGGGCACATACAAGAATCAACTAATGAATGCCTAAGTAAGTGAAACAACAGATGGATGCCTCTCTCACTCAAATGAGTAAATAAAAATTTAAAATAAAGTATTTTAAGCTAATCTAAAAATTTGAAACATTAGCGTATTTGTAAGTACATTTAATCTTGTCAATCAATAAATGAATAGTTTGAGTACCTCCTAAATAGCCTTAATATTATAAATTATGATATATCAAAGATATTATCCTTGATATATTTTACTAAGGTTTTTAAAAATATTACCTAAAGGTACAGATAAATATCTCAAGATTTTAATATTTAAAGGAAAAATGAATGTCATGAAAATATTAATAGAGAAAAAAAGCACAAAAGGAAATTATAGACAAAAATGTTTAACATTAAATCTTGCTTAAAATCTGTATCTTTGAGTTTATAAAGTAATAAAAATTGGAATCACTTTTATAAAAATAAAATATATAGAAGTAAGAATTCTTTGACTCACAATTCTAGCAATTAACCAAAAGTGAAAGGAAACTTAAACTGTTCTCTTTTCCATAATGACTACTTGCCATTCAGCAGATTCAGTTAGAACAGGAAGAAGAGGTAAATGAAGACCTGCCTCCATAGAGATTCTGAGGGGGAATTCAGAGATTTTAGAAGAAGATGGTGCTTTATTATGTATAAATTTGCCACAAGGCTTATAGTTGTTTTCTAAGCCTCTCAGAGTAGAAATATGATTTCTGTGGTAGTATGTTCATGTTAAGAGCCCATTCAGAATAATTAGAACTTCCTGTAGAGTTCGTTATGAGATTTTTCTCTATTAGCTTCCATGTTTTTCTCTTCTTATACATAGTTAGCTTATACCTTTTGTTTTTTAATAGGTTTTTCTCCTAAGCACAATTGTAGTATATTCATTTTATAATTTTAAAAATTGTATAGATATATAAAAAAATAAAAATCAGCTTTTAGAGAAAGCCTTTCTCCTCCTGGCTCTAGGAGGGAGTATTGCCCCAATGACCGAGGGCATCTGTGGTCCATAGTAAGTTAACTTCTGTCCTGTGCTTCTAGAAGGACACTGGCTATCTACCATCCATGGGAGAACTGAGAAAATAATCACTCAAAACATTTTCTGTGCTCTGTGGTTCAGACGAAGACCCTGGATGAGAGGGGCTGATCTAGAGATCACTACCGTTCATTTACATCTCAGCATATGTCATTCTGGATCTTTCATACTCTCTCCTTGTCTCTCTGCCTCCATATGTACACATGTATATTTTTTATCATTTATAAACATGTAATCATGTTGTGCATACTAATCAGCTTGGTCTTTACTTTCCATATAGTGTACTGATCTCATTTTTTCTTTCATTTTCCTGAATTTACTTGTTTAGATTTTTGTTTAGCATCACAGAAGTGGGTGTTTCACACAGAACCTGTCTTCTCACTTTTCCACTTTTTTAGACATAGAGCTGTCTCTCTACCTTGCTGGGTGTACTACCTGCGATTTCTGAGCCAGTTGCTTTCTACTTTGAGTCTGTGCTCCACAATTTTTGCTTGCTGTTTCATCTGCCTTTGGTCTTCCTGCTGCCTGGCTTGTTTCTCTTTCTCTGGAGAACTGACATGGGCCTGACTACAGTATTTCTTCTAGACATCTGAGTTTTTAATGGGAAGTAAACACAAAGCAGAACAACATGTGGGTATTACTTATGGATGCTCCCTGGACAACTCAGCCCAGGCTCCTTCCAGTGCCTGAGTCTCAGGCCTTCCTCCACATGTCTTTTATTTCAACCACTCTGCATTATTTGCACTTCTTTAAACACTTCCAGCACTTTCTTGTTTCTGTGCCCTTATTCAGTGTGTTCCCTTGTTCAGTGCATTCCCTCTGTTTATAATGCTGTTCGTGCTCTTATTTCCAGTCTCCTTCTCTCAACCATTTTACTTTAAAAATTCGTCTGTCCTTCAGTGCCCTCGTCAGATGATGCCATCTCTGGTTTGTCCTGCTTGACTCTGGCCAAAAGTGATTCCTTCTTACTTTCTATTCTTTTATAAGTTTAGCAAATAACTTGTTGGGGACCAATTTTTGCCAAGCATTCTGAGAGGATGATGGTTTGTAAAGCTCTTACTGTGTATAAGAGTATTATGTATTACTCATGTCTTATTACCTTGTTTGTAAGTTATAATGTCCATCTTATTTTTCTTACTGTCTTCGAATGCCTACACCTGGACTCGTTTTATAACTGGCACTCTTACCCATACATAAGGTGTTTAATATATATTTATGGAATAAATGAAACTTCCTGATTATTTTAACATTCTGTATGCCAGCATAACTAGTATTTTGATAAAATTATCTATTATGTATATATGAAAAGTATTGCTGACACTTAAAGGCTATGTAGAAAATCTTTTAATGGATTTATGGATATGTACTTAATTTAGAAACTCATCTGTATCATGCTAAGATTATTTTGAATAGCTGTCTTTGAGTCATAGGTTGTCTGGCTATCATTCCCTATCATGCTTCAGTGATGGAAGTCCGTCACATTAACATTGCTCTGTCTGGTGGGTTTTCTGACAGTCAAAAAGAGGTGATGGGTGGGAGGAGCCCTTGAGACATCCTGCTGAAGACAGCTCACAGACATTTGGTGCTTATTGGTCTTTGATAACTTCTTTTGAAAAAGCTGAAAGGATTTTAAACTGCTGAACACACGATTTTCTCTTTTCTAGTTAACTTTTATATTTCTTCTATAGATGGATTGTATCTTTCTGCACCTTACCTCATATAGTAGCATAGTTTAACACAGTTCTCAAAGTATGCTGTGGGGACCCCTGAGGGTCCCCGTATTTTTTCAGTTTCCCTGAAGTCAAAGTATTTTAATAATAATAAGACTTTATTTGCCTTTTCACTGTCATTCTTTCACAAGTGTTTAGTTTAATCTTCCAGCAGGTACATCACACATGTTATCACAACAGACTAAATACAGAGGCAGATAAGAGAATCTGGCTGTCTTCAGTTACAACAGACATTAAAGAAATTTGCAAAATGTAAAACATATTTTGTTTTGAAGAATAAAGTTATTTTTATAAAAGTGTTTTATTAAGACATAATGGGTTTATTATTTTCTAAAATATATTAGCAAATAGAGTTCTCAGGTTTAATTTCTAATATGGTTAATATTGATAGATAGTAAAAGCTCTTCATAATCCAAGTCTTTAAAATAAAGTTTAAGAACACTAATTTAAAAGATTTAAAATATTTAAGAGACCAGACCTTCTGACAGATTAAAAGTTGTCTTATTGTTGGGAATTTAGGCTGGATTTAGTTTTTTAGTCTTCAATGTAATATTGCTACAGTATTCTTCTATGTCAATATTTTCTTAACATTCTTGATTATTTTACAGTGAATTCCTAGAAATAGAACTATAGGGCCAAAAAGATATGCAGAAGGAACTGGTATGACTTAATATAAATTCAGGACCCAAATACGCACCCATTTTTTAAATAAGTGCTCCAATTAGCAGGAGGTTCCGTATCTTCCTCTTTAGGCGGCCTCCTTTTCCAAGTTTGAACCCCAAGAGGCTTATTTAGTTGCGAAGTGGTCCCGTTCTCTTCCAGATGCAGAAAGAGAACAGTGTAATCTTACACTATTTATCTTTTCTTCTCTTTATCACATTGTCAGTGCTAAAGACCAGCCCCGTATTGTTTGTTGATAGTTGCTTGTCTAACTGCTGCTAGGATGATGTTTCCGATCAGATTTGGCCCAAGCCACAGTAGTGATCCCAGTTGGAGGTTGTGATTGCAGTTAGTTAGTTCACACTCTTATACTCAGCAACTCAGTGTGCCGGGGAAGCTGAGGTCCAGGACCCTTCTGGGATCTCCCTGGGTCTGGGCCAGAATCTGCTCTCTATAATAAACCCATAAGCCCTTTGTGTGACCCTAGATCACTCGTTTCAATTAATCTGTTTTCCAGGTAATTTCATTGCAGGAGTGTCTCTGCCTTTTCTTGCCAGTGGAACTTGGTTCGGGCCATGAGTTTCTTCTATGGCAGAAGTCCCTAACTTTGAATCTGAGAAATCAAAGATTGGGGTAAGGTTTCTTCCCTAACAGAAGGATGTAGGGTACAGGAAAATTGGTCTCTCTGATTCTAGCAACTAATTCCACTTATCAAGGGGTTGAGGCATGTTTTTCTAAACGATCCAACTTCCCCTTCCCAGTGGGCTCTTTCCCGTGAGTCCTGAGGACAGTGGTGTCTGCCCTTTGCCTGATCAACACAAAGGTTCACACCAAGGTGACCTAAGGTCCCTACCACTACACGTAGGAAAGACTCTCATAATTTTTAAATGTTCCCCTTCAGAGAGCATCTCGCTTACACTCTGCCTTAACAGATGCCTGCTATACACTTTTAAAGGCTTATGATATGTATCACCAATTGCTCTCCAGAGACGTTGTGGCAGTTTACACTCTCATCAGCAAAAAATAGATTGCTAGGAAGACATTCAAAACCCAAACTGTGCTCTTAAATGTCACAAGTAATTTGAATTGTTTTAACATTAAAGGAAACTCAAATTTTCCCCCAATATTTCTTGGTTATTTGCTAAATAGTTGTTTTATTTGGCCACATAATTGTGATCTGTAGCATCTTGAAAAGTATCTTCTATAATAGAGTAAATGTACAGGGAAGAACAAAATATTAAGAACGAAGAGCTGAAGTCATTGACAATATCATTGAGGCTTTTACAGTAATATCATTGTGTTTTTAAATTCACTTTGGAGAAGGCAGGAGAGGATACTCATTTACTAAAAGTGTCTTAAGTGAAAGGCATTTTATATATGATACCTAATTTAATCCTCAGAACAAACCTGTGTTGCTGCTATTCCCATTTTAGATATTGCTATTACATTTTATAAGAAATTAAGATTCAAAGAAGTAGCAAATTTCCTAAAGTTGTACAGCAAGCAAAGGTTGATGTTCCTCTAAGAAAACCCTGCCTAGGACTAGAAATACAATTCCTCAGAGACAGGACTTTGAGTATGAGCCTTTTTCTTGCTCCCCTTCACCAAAGTCAAAACAATCTGCAGGAGGCCCTCAATGCTCATAGGTATAGGGTTTGCACAGGGTTTGCAAGGAGTTAGGGCCAACTACAGAGTTAGAGAGCATAGTCCCAAAGACTTCCCTTACTTTTGACACCAACTGCAAATTGGAGGGGTTTTCCCCCAAAGACCCCTAGGTTGAAAATTTGCTGTAAGAACTCCCAGAAGTCACTAAATACTATTATAGTGACAGTCATGTTTTTTTTTTTTATTTTTTAAAATGTTTATTTTGAAATAATTTTTAAAGTATATTTTTTATTGTTATTACAGTTGCCCCAATTTTTCCCCTTTGTCCCCCTCCACCTGGTACCCCCCTTTCCTCCAGGATCCCCCCTAACCTTAGTTCGTGTCTATGGGTCATGCATATAAGTTCTTTGGCTTCTCCATTTCCTATACTAATCTTAACATTCCCGCATCTATTTTGTACCTACCAATTGTGTTTCTTAATCCCTGCATATTTTCCCCCATTCTCCACTTTCCCCTTCCTAGCTGATAACCCTCTAAATGATCTCTGTACCTATGATTCTGTTCCTATTCTGTTTGCTGAATTTTTTTAAGATTCAGTTGTTCATAGTTGTGATTTTTTTTTAGATTCAGTTGTTGATAGTTGTGAATTTTTTAAATATTCAGTTGTTGATAGTTGTTCAGTTATTGCCTTTTTAATGTTCGAAGTTTTGATCTTCTTTTTCTTAAATAAATCCCTTTAACATTTCATGTAATAATGGCTTGGAGATGATGAACTCTAGCTTTACCTTGTCTAGGAAGCACTTTATCTGCCCTTCCCCTCTAAATGATAGCTTGGCTGGATAGAGTAATCTCAGATGTAGGTCCTTGCTTTTCATCACTTTGAGTACTTCTTGCCAGTCCCTTCTAGCCTGCAAAGTTTCTTTTGAGAGATCAGCTGATAGTGTTATGGGAATTTCCTTGTAGGTAACTCTCTGCTTTTCTCTTGCTGCTTTTAAGATTCTCTCTTTATCTTTAATCTTTGGCATTTTAATTGTAATGTGTCTTGGTGTTGCCCTCTTTGTGTCCAACTTGTTTGGGAGTCTGTGCTTCCTGGACTTGTACACCTATTTCCTTCACCAAATCAGGGAAGTTTTCTTTCATTATTTTTTCAAATAAGTTTTCAATTTCTTGCTCTTCCTCTTCTCCTTTTGTCATCTCTATAATTCAGATGTTGGGCACAATTGGAAATGCTCCAGATTCTTTTTATACTATCCTTTTTTTAAAAGTATTTTTTATTGGTTATGCTATTACAGTTTTCCCAATTTCCCCCTGTATTCCCCCTCCACCCTGCCCCCCAACCCTCCAGCATTACCCCCCTCCTTAGTTCATGTCCATGGGTTGTACACATAAGTTCTTTGAGTCCTTTGTTTCCTATACCATTTTTATCTTTCCCCATCTATTTTATGCCTACTAATTATGCTTCTTCCCTGTACCTTTTCCCCTCTATTCCTCCCTTCCCCCTCCCCACTGAACTTCCTCTGTGTGATGTCCATTTCTCTGATTCTGTTCCTTTTCTGGCTGTTTGCTTAGTTTTTGTTTTCATTATTTTTCTTTTCTTTTAGGTTCATTTGTTGGTAGCTATGAGTTTGTTGTCATTTTATTGTTCATATTTTTTTATCTTTTTTTCTTAGATGAGTCCCTTTAATGTTTCATATAATAAGGGCTTGGTGATGATGAACTCCTTTAACTTGAGCTTATTTAGGAAGCACTTTATCTGCCCTTCCATTCTAAATGGCAGCTTTGCTGGATAGAGCAATCTTGGATGTAGGTCCTTGCATTTCATGACTTGGAATACTTCTTTCCAGCCCCTTCTTGCCTGTAAGGTTTCTTTGAGAAATCAGCTGATAGTCTGATGGGAACTCCTTTGTAGGTAACTGTCTTCTTTTCTCTTGCTGCTCTTGGGATTTTCTCTTTGTCTTTAATCTTGGGTAAGTTAATGATGATGTGCCTTGGTGTATTTCTCTTTGAGTCCAACTTCTTTGGGACTCTCTGGGCTTCCTGGACTTCCTTGAAGTCTATTTCCTTCCCCAGATTGGGGAAGTTTTCCTTCATTATTTGTTCAAATAAGTTTTCAATTTCTTGCTACTGTTCTTCTCCTTCTGGCACACCTATAATTTGGATATTGGAATGTTTCAGGTTGTCCCAGAGTCCTAATCCTCTCTTCATTTTTTTGGATTCTTGTTTCTTTGTTCTGATCCAGTTGGATGTTTATTTCTTCCTTTTGTTCCAAACTGTTGCCTTGAATCCTGTTTTCCTTCTTGTCGCTGTTGGTTCCCTGAATATTTTGCTTTATTTCATTTTGGGTATCTTTCATTTGTTCTTTCATTTTTTGACCAAGCTCAATCAGTTCTGTTAGTATTTTGATTACCAGGGCTTTAAATTCTCCTTCAGTTAGGTTGGCAATGTCCTCATCCCTTAGTTCTGAGGTTTTGCTGTGTTCTTTCATTTGGGCCATATTTCTTTGTCTTGGTGGACCTGATAAGTTGTAAGGGGCAGTGCAACCCTCCTTGCTGCGCTGCCTGTGGGGGAGGGGCCAGAGAGGGAGCAATGCAGCTTGCCTGCTCATCTCTAGTGTACTTTCCAACAGACTCTTGAGTCAGACTGGAAGTATCTCCCACTGCAGCAACCCCAGCCTTAGCCCACAGTCAGCTCTGAGTCTCAGTTTCCCCCTTAAATCGGTCCCTCCTGTGCAGCTCCACTGAGCTAGGCAGTCAGACCTGCCCCTTAGCCACCATCCCAGTTTTTCTGAGTCGCCTGCCTCACAGGGTCTACCTTACTGGTCTGGTGGTTCTGGTTGATGTTTTCTTTAATTCCTTGGTTGTCAGAGTTCCATGCAGTTTGATTTTCTCGTGCTTCTGGTTGCTTATTGATTTTAGATTCTTTGTTATCCTCCTTTTGGTTGTGAGAGGAAGCTAAGAGTTTCTACTTGCCAGAACTCCATCTTGCCAGAACTCCTATCCTTTTTTTTTTTTTTTTTTTTTTTTTTTTTTTTTTTTTTTTTTTTTTTTAATTCCTGTTTGTTCTTTCTGTTCTGGTTGAATGTTTATTTCTTCCTTATGTTTCAAATTGTTGATTTGAATCCTGGCTTCCTTCCTATCACTATTGATTCCCTGTCTAGATCAGAGGTGTCAAACTCATTTTCACAAGGGGCCATATCAGCCTTGTGATTGCCTTCAAAGAGCTGAATGTAATTTTAGGACTGTATAAATGTAACTACTCCTTACCTAGGGACAAGGAGCTTGGTGCTGCCGCCCAGTAGAAATAAGGTGCTGGGCTGGATAAAACAAGGTGAAAGTCTGGATTTGGCCTGTAGGCCTTATGTTTGCTCCCTGTGCTGTAGATTTTTCTTTATTTCACTTAGTGTAGCCTTCATTTCTTCCTTTATGTTGTTGCCATCCCCAATGAGTTCTTTGAACATCCTGATCACCAATATTTTGAACTCTGCATCTGATAGGTTGACTGTCTCCGTTTTATTTAGTGCTTTTTCTGGAGTTCTGTTCTGTTCTTTCACTTGGGCCATATTTCTTTGTCTCCTCGATTTGGCAGCCTCTCTATGTTAGTTTCTGCATGTTAGGTAGAGCTGCTTTGACTCCCTGTCTTAGTAGCATGACCTATTGTAGAAAAGGCTTCTGTAAATTGTATGGGGCAGAGCCTTAGGTCATAATTTCCAGGGTGGGGTAACCTGCTTTTATCACTTTTGTGGTTCAGTGTGTGTGGGGGGGAGGCCTCTGACAGGGGACTGTGCTGCTTGCCTGGCTTATAGAGATTTGTGCAACACTTGCCCCATTTCCAGTCACTTCATCCACTTCCTGTATGGGACCGGTGCCCTTCCAGCTGTTGCCCTGATGCTGAATCTCAGAATGGGTGGGTTGTGTATGTTTTAAGACCATTCAGGCCCTTTAAGCAGTGTTTCCTGAAAATCGGCAGTTTCTTCCACCACCCCAACCCCCACTGGTTTTTACAGCCAGAAGTTATGGGAATTTATCTTCCCGGCATTGGAACCTTGGGCTGTGTGGTCTAGCCTGGGGCTGGGATCTTCCACTTCCAAGGTATCCCTCCCAATTTTTACCTACCACATGTGAATGTTGTATGGCCCATTACCATTCTGCTGTCATTGCCTCTCCGCAGCACACCGTACCTCTCTGTCGGTCTCCACATCTCTTCCCTTACAACCCATCTGGATGAATTGGCTTCGTTAAGTCCTTGGTTGTTAGACTTCCATACAGTTTGATTTTCTGACAGTTCTGGGTGTTATTTGTTTTCAGATTTAGTTGAAATTCTTTTTGTGGTTACTTGAGAAGGAGAAGTGTGTCTATTGATGCCTCCATCTTGACCAGAATTTCATACTGATGGTCATGATTTATTACAGGGAAAGGATACAAACTGAGACCAAATGAAGCAGCACATATTGCCAGGTCTAGGAGAAGTACAAAACTCAAAGCTTTCCTTGTTCTCTGTCTGTGAAATCGGGTGCATATTCTTCCAGCATTGAAGTATGATAATACACATGGAGTATTTCAAACCTAGGAAGCACTCCCAAGCCTTGAGTTCAGAGTTTCTGTTGGAGTTTTATTATGTAGACATAGTTGACTTATTGCCCACAGTGGTTAATCTTAGTCTCCTGGTTGGCTGACACCATGTGACCCAAAGCCCCACTGTAAGTTAAACTGTCGATCTGGTAGCCTGAAGCTCAAAGGCAAATAAAATTGCCTCTTAGGAGCTGAGGGCAAAACCAGACCTCTTGGGGCAAGGTTAAATTCTTTTTTTTTTAAATCCTCACCTGAGGAAATATTTGTAAAGAGGGTGGGAAAAGAGAGAGACATTGATGTGAGAGAGAAACATTGACCACTGCTTCCTGTACATGCCCCCAAAGGGGACCCAAACCACAATGTAGGTATGTGCCCTGACTGGGAATCAAACCCCTGACCATTCTGTGTAGGGGATGACACTCCAACCAAGTGAGCCATACCAGTCAGGGCAAGGTTAAATTCTTTGGTCCAGGTCCCAGCCTGGTTGAATGCCCTTCCCATTCCAGGCCACACATGGTGTCTTCTGCATGGTGAGTTAGGAGTACCTAGTCACTGCAGTTTATGCTGTTGGGACCTTGGAAAGGAGCATAGGCAAAACTTTTAGTATTAAAAATACTTAATTGCCCTGGTTGGCGTGGCTCAGTGGATTGAGGACTGCCTGTGAACCAGAGGATTGCTGATTCGATTCATAGTCAGAGCACATGTCCGGGTTATGGGCCAGTTTCCCCGTTGGGGCGTGCAAGAGGCAGCCATACATTGGTGTTTCTCTCCCTCTCTTCCTCCCTTTCCCTCTCTCTAAAAATAAATAAATAAAATCTTTTAAAAAGTAAAAATATATAATTGACTTAATCATAATTTACTTATTAAGACAAATCTCAAAATAATTACTACACATTAACATGTACACACTCTAGCTAAATAAATATGTTTAGGCATATATTTATCACTGCATTAAGGTCATGTTTCATCCTAACTTTATGTCATTACTAAGCAGGTTCACCTGAGTTGGCAGTTTTCTTAAATAATCTTTCATATGCAGTTAATCCTCATTATTCATGATTCTGTGTTTTTCCAAATTTGCTGGCATTTCTTTGTAATCCTAAGATAAATACCTTTGACATTTTCATGGTATTTGCTAGTGATTGCAGAGTGGCAAAATATTTGAGTTGCATGACCTGCATATTCCCAGCTGAGGTCAAACAAAGGTGGCCCTGTGCCTGCTCTGTTTTAAGTCTCATACTGTAAACAACTGTCCTCTTTGTAGTCTATGTAGTGCCACATTTGTTTGCATGTTTGTGATTTTTTTAATTGGTGATTTTGCTGTTTAAAATGGCCCCCCAGTATAGGGCCAAAGCGCTGTCTGTGACGTATCTTTTGGAGAAAACATGTGTTAGATAAGCTTCATTGAGGCATGAGTTACAGAGCTGTTGGCTGTGAGTTCGCTGTTAATGAATCAGCAGTATATACTAAGGCATTTTTAAGCAGAAACACACATAAAATAAAGTTATATATTGTTTGGTTGATGAAAATGTGGCCAGAGGCACACAGGAACCTAACCTTATGTTGCCCCTAGGAGCAGTGGTTCAGATTTAATAATTCAGTGTTTGCGGTGACTTTATAGAATATAACTATATTCTATATGAGAGTCAACTATATTTCCTGCATTACTTTATTCCTATTCATTTATTCATGTAATCTTTTATTTGTTCTTTAAGGAAACATATTTGAACACTTCTACTGGGTGCCAAGTAACTTCTTCATGACTACACTTCCCCTTTTGTGTTCTTATGCCCATTATGAGTTGGCTGTGCAGCAGCCCTCGGACTCTGTGTGATCACACCTCGTAAATGAAGTGTCAGAGTGCATTTAAAGGTTGGGAGTTGGGGACTGAATGTGTTGAGACTATGAATATTTTTACTTTGGCTACATATACTAGATTCAGCCTTCTCAATAAACTTCCCAGGAATGGTCTTGCCTTCTTGGGGACCAAGATTTTTAGCATCAGATTTCTTAATGGGTTCGTGTTAGATGCTAGCAGAGCCAGGTGATGTGGCTGACCACACCTTCCTGCACCGAAATGCTGTGTCTGACAGTTTGGCTACGTGGCCTTGCAGACAGAGCTTATGACTAGCAATATTAGTCCTCAATGGCGCCTTACTGATGAGAAGCTGGCCCACACTGGCCCCTCTCCCACGTGTTTGTATTTCCATCTCTTTCCACTGCCTCTTCATACTTTCTCCTACATCTGCATTCAAGCAGAGGGAGGGGAAATGGACTTGAAGAGCAGATGTTCACCTCATGGTCTTTGTGGCTCCCTAGATACTCTCTCTCCCATTGAAGTATTTCTCATTTCCTGGGTTTGATTGTCCAGGATGTATGAGAACTAAGATTTGTACCTTGCTGTTTGCCTCTCCTGATGTTAGTAAAACCAGTTGTACTGGAGTCCCACAAATGTGATGCGGGGTGGATGTCGAAATACATTTCTGAGGATTAAAATTATCTGGTTAATATGACTGATAAAGAAAAATTTTAATGATTTTTGGGGCTCTTTCAGTGAAATAATCATAAAATTAAGCCCAAAGAAGCAAATACATAGTTGACCATTATTACCTCAGCAATTCTAAGAATTGCTAGCAGTAAAAATTATTCTTGATATTTATATGTGATAAGTAGTTAAATAAGTATAATAATTTTCTTTGAACATCTTTGAAACTGTACTCCAAGGAAATGAAGACCAAGATGAAGAAAAGCATTTGAATGCCCTTTAGTGCCTAACAGAATGCCTAGGACAAATAGACCTCGACAGATATATATTAAATTAATTAATGATTAAAATGTCTCCTTCAAATGTAAATATTCAGTGATGTTAATTTCATGTTTATTCTTTCAGATACAGATGAATATAGACCTCCTGTTTGGAAATCTTACTGTAAGTATACAAAATAATTTTAAATTGGGTGAGTTACATAGTGCTTTATAAGTAATACAATGATATTAGGGTCATTAGATATGAAGTCATTCCATTTTGTACCTCTTATTGAAAAGTTGATTCACAACAGGGTTTGGAAATGGCATAGAAGTACTTGCAGGGAAATGGGAGGGTTCCCACCAAGGCTGTGTGTGGTTCGCATGTCTGGAATGCATCTCATCCTTCTGAGCTTACGCAGAATATCCATATCATGGAACCTGAGACTGCATGTTGACAGTGGCTGGTAAAACTAATTCAAGGAGAAGCTAATTAAGAATTCAAGCAATTTAATTATTCTCAGATCCTGATTCTTTGTGTGAAGAAGGAACCTGTTAATGATGTTAAATCAGGAAGCTATCTTGATAAAAAGAATGGGTAAAAAGTGCCAAAAGAGAAGTCATCTTCTATTTTAGAAATTGTCTTACCAAATGTAAAAGAGAGGAATTTGAATTCTATGTTGCTCTCTAAGCTTTGCATTAGAACAAAAATTTTTTCAGAAGAGTCTAGGTTGTTAGTCTTTTATTTTCTCTTCCTTGTTTCCTAAGGAATATTATTTCATCAAGTAAAAGATATCTCAGATTTTTAAAAAGTTGAAATAGGGTTAATATAATCAAAGCAGGTTTTAAAAATAGTCATGTAAGCACTGTTGCAAAACCAGTACTGTAAGCTTTTGTTGTCTGTAGAGTTGAATAAACAACCTAAGAAACCTGTACTTCAGATATAGATTATTAACATCTTGTAGATGTTGAGTTATTCTAAATTTTGATATTGGTATGTTTCTAAAATTCACTTACTGAAGGAGCAGCAATTCAGATTCTAGGTGGTGTTATGTTCCTGGAACAACAGAAAGTTTTATTTTAACAGGTTGTTGTATTGGGCTGATTATAGTCAGCAAAATCTGAACAGTTTCTGAAAATATTGCCAAAGATACATTTCCCTCTACCCCCGCTGCTTTCTTTAGTTTCTGGAGAGCATAGTTCAAAGAATGTATAAAAATGACTGATGTTCTTTAACCTCCCAAAGGTTTTGTCTCATAATCTAATTGGTGGGAAGCCTATTTAAAATTCTTCTCTGCATTTTTTGGTTTTCAATTTATCTTTGTTCCCTTTGCTCCAACTTGTGCCTTACACATTTTTTTGTGTGTGTGTAAGAGCATTTACGCAGCCTCAGACTGTAATTAAGTCATGGTGGTGATTTTGTCCCCCCAGAAGAATTTGATTACTGAATGTAGTATATGCAGTTTGTATTTTCTGCCTCTTCATGTCTTCCGGCAGGTACCATTTGTCTTTAAAAATGACGTATTTCTTTTTTTGGTGAGAATACTGCTACTGAGTTTTGTAGTTTTCTTTCAGTGACTTCAATGCCAGAGCCTCCCCCCTCCATCATTTTTATAGTAGAAACAGGGAGGAAGTTATCAGAGTAGACTTTATCTCCTCACCATCAAATGAATAAACGTCATTCCACTTAAAGGAAATTTTGTGATTAAACTATATTAAAGCCTAGTGGAAAAGTTTATTTGAAAAAATTGATCCTTTGAATTTTCTTATAAAATTATGATATTGTCTTCCAGGAAATTGAATATGTACAAATTTTAAATAATAAAACATGTAAAGATTGCATTTTAACACTGAAGTAATTGTTATGATGATCATGTAGGTTGTTAAATGTGTTTGTCAAAATCTAATCCTAGGGAAAAAATATGATTTTGGTTGAGTTTTTTAATTTGCTTTCTGTTTGTTTTATTTTTGCCTCTGTCAGACAATTTATAATTTATGTTCAGCTAACTGTATATAACTTCTAGTAAGGTATTTTATTTAATAGTATCTGAAGCAGCTCATCTGTCCAGGTATCTGTGCATTTTAATAGGAAAACTTTTATAAACTGACAAGCCCATGACATCCTTATTTTGTTAATTGAGACTGAAATTTTAAGAAACTGGAGTTGTGATCCATGCCCAGCCCCCTTAATAATCAAGCCATGATACTTTGTTTCATTCTGAGGCCAGGCCTAGCTTTATCTTGTTGAGAGTTGATAAGTGACAGTAAATTCTACAACTGACAAACCATAATGCATTCATCATTTTCTCTGTGATGTGAATTACATTTTTGTAATTAAAAAATTTCTCAAAATGCTAATAAAGCTTAAATGGATTGAGATTTTTTAAAAATGAGTTATGTCAGTCTGTGTAAGCAGGTAAGGGCAAAACACAAACTATTCAAAATGTTTTGATTGTTAACTTCCATTATGTGTTGCATCTGTAAAACTAAAGGGGGACAGTTAAGTCTTAATGTCAAAAGTTTCAACTTAAGTTTTTTTCCCCCTGTCTTTAGCATGGTGGGATCTGTATAGCTTTTCACAGTGAGCATCTGTAAGAAAGATTTTCTCCATGACTCCCTGAGAAACTACTTTTACCCATGGCTCTGTTCTGCTTTCCAGTTTGGGTTCAGTTAAGCTTGTGAAAATGTAATTTTAAAGCCTTACAAGCACAGACCAGTGGGAAAATAGAATTATCAAGGAGTCTAAGCTGAGGACTCTCTGTAAATAAAAACAGTTTTGTTGCTGAATTGCTTGAACTAAACCAGGGACCTAACATGTAATAAATAAGGCAAGCAAACCAGGTAGGGATGGTGGGGAAGCAGAGCATGAATGTTCTGTCTGTAGGGAGTGGCTCGTGATTAGCTCCCCTTTATTGCAGTCGTTCGTGTAAAACTCCAAAAGAAAAGCTGGAATTCTCTTTTGCTTTTGTTAAATGTTAAAAAGAAATTTAAACCAAACATGTAAGCCAATTTTGACCTCAAGATACCAACTTGTGATCTTGGAACTTGATTAAAAATGTATTGTCTGTATATTTTAATGAGAAATTCATTAATAAGTATATAAGCATTGACAGGTCTGAGATGATTTAAAAATGTTAAGCAGTTTAATCGTATCTTCTCACTTAATAATTTAGCTATTAATTTTTGGTGAATTCAGTTAATGATTATGCAATTTAAGTTTCAGCTGAGTTCTAGTTTAAATTACCAAATATTCTAAATTTAGAAGGGCCTGTGCCCTGGCTGGTGTAGCTCAGTGGATTGAGCACAGGCCTGTGAACCAAAGGTAGCCAGTTCGATTCCCTGTTGGGGCACATGCCCGGGTTGCAGGCCAGGTCCCCAGTAGGGGGTGCATGAGAGGCAACCACACATTGGTGTTTCTCTCCCTCCCTTTCTCCCTCCCTTCCCCTCTCTCTAAAAACAAATAAATAAAATCTTAAAAAAAGAAGGGCCTGCATTAATTAGTCTTTATTACTCTGTAGTTTTTAAATGATCCTTTTAATGTGTTCCCTGAATTCATATTATATTCAGTTATACAGTATCCAAATAAATAACATGTATTATTTATTTACAACATGTCTTGAGGGTAGACTAACCATTGGTAGCCAGTGAGGAGGCACTTATATAAAAATCACTCTTCTCCATGAACAGAACTATACCCATTAAAACTAATAAAAACGCAGGTTGAAATTCTCATACGACAATATGGTCGCTCCTTTTTTTTCATACTGGCTTATCTTAATGTTTGCTTACTGAAAAGATGAATATTACCAACAATGACCAGATACTAGAGCATTTGTTCTTAGAATGAAAGTCAACATTTTACTTTGTCTAGTAACTTCCAATGTTCTCAACTACCATTTAATTCTCATAATTGAATTTCCATAGATGGCAGTGCTTTCCAAAGCATTTTTTTTTTTTTTTGACAAAAGGTATTGAGTTGGCCAAAAAGTTTGTTTGGTTTTAAAATAAAAATAAAAATTTTTAATTTTCACCAATAACTTTATTGAACAACATAGTCACTGTTTTGTTGCACTACATTCTCTCATCTTTGAAGCAACTCTATAATTCCATCTTCCCAAAACTTATCTTTTGAAGCAAAGAACTGTTCCTGGTGCCTTTTGTAGTCTTTAGGGAATTGAAATGTTTTCCATTAAGAGAATTTTGTAGATTGAAATAAATGAAAATCCAAAGATGCAATGTCTGGTGAATGTGGTGGATGAATCAGAACTTTCTAGCCAAGCTGTGACAGTTTTTGCCTGGTCATCAAAGAAACATGTGGTCTTGCATTATCCTGATGGAAGATTATGCATTTTCTGTTGACTAATTCAGGACGCTTTTCACCTGAAAAAAGGTGCTGTTTTCAGTTGTTCTAATTGGGAGCAGTGCTTGTTGGAATTAATCATTTGGTTTTCCTGGAGGAGCTCATTAATAGAGGACTCCTTTCCAGCCCCACCATGTACACAAC
>PVKU01014870.1:0-20892 GCA_004027475.1 Anoura caudifer | reverse complement strand
CTTGATTTCTGCTTCTGCTGTTTCATTGTTTGTATACAAAAATGCCTTTGATTTTTGGATATTGACTTTGTATCCTGCTGTTTGGCCAAATTCATTTACTAGGTTGAGCAGCTTTTGGGCCGAGTCTATAGGATTTTCTATGTACACTATCATGTCATCTGCAAATAATGATAGTTTTGTTTCCTCCTTTCCAATTTGGGTGCCTTTTATTTCCTTTTCTTGTCTAATCACTGTGGCCAATACTTCCAATACTATATTGAATAGAAGTGGTGGAAGTGGACACCCTTGTCTTGTTCCTGATCTTAGTGGAAAAGATTTTAGTTTTTGCCCATTGAGTATGATGTTGGCTGTAGGTCTCTCATATATGGCCTTGATTATATTAAGGAATGTTCCCTCAATTCCCACTTTGCTGAGTGTTTTTATCATAAACGGGTGCTGTACCTTATCAAATGCTTTTTCTGCATCTATTGATATGATCGTGTGATTTTTGTCTTTGCTTTTGTTTACGTGATGTATTACATTTACTGATTTGCGAATGTTGAACCATCCTTGCATCCCTGGGATGAATCCCACTTGATCATAACGTATGATCTTTTTAATGTATTGTTGGATGTGGTTTGCCAGTATTTTGTTGAGGATTTTAGTGTCCATGTTCATCAGTGATATGGGCCTGAAGTTTTCTTTCCTTGTTATGTTTTTATCTGGTTTGGGGATTAGAATGATGCTGGCTTCATAAAGAGAGTTTGGTATTCTTCCATCATTTTGGATTTTTTCAAAAAGTTTGTGAAGGATAGGGGTTAGCTCTTCCTTAAATGCTTTGTAACATTCTCCTGTGAAACCATCTGGTCCCGGGCTTTTGTGTGTTGGGAGTTTTTTGATTACTGCTTCTATTTCATCTGCTGTTATTAGTCGGTTCAGGCTTTCTGCTTCTTCTTCACTGAGTTTTGGGAGATTATATTTTTCTACAAACATGTCCATTTCACCTAAATTTTCAAATTTCTTGGCATATAGTTCTTCATAGTAATTTCTTACAATCCTTTGTATTTCTGTGGTGTCAGTTGTAATCTCTCCTCTTTCATTTCTGATTGTGTTTATTTCGGTCCTCTCTCTTTTTTTCTTTATGAGCCTGCTTAAAGGCTTGTCAATTTTGTTTATCTTTTCAAAAAAACAGTTCCTGGATTCATTGATCTTTAGAATTGTGCTTTTAGTCTCTATGTCATTTAATTCCGCTCTGATCTTAGTTGTTTCCTTCTTTCTACTTGCTCTGGGCTGTCTTTGCTGTTGATCCTCGAGTTCTTGTAGGCATAGAGTTAAGCTGTTCATTTGAGATGTTTCTATCTTTTTTCGGTAGGCCTGTATTGCTATGAACTTTCCTCTAAGGACTGCCTTTGCTATGTCCCATAAGTTTTGGGTTGTTGTGTGTTCATTTTCATTTGTTTCCAGAAACTTTTTGATTTCTTCCCTAATTTCATTTTTGACCCATTCATTGTTTAATAGCATGCTATTCAATCTCCATGATTTTGAGGACTTTGTGTTTTTCCCCTTGGTGTTGGTTTCTAGCTTCAGTCCCTTGTGGTCGGTGAAGATGCTTGGTATGATTTCAATTTTCTTGAATTTGATGAGGTTAGTTTTATGACCTATCATGTGGTCTATCTTTGAGAATGTTCCATGTACATTTGAATAGAAAGTGTATTTAGTTTCTTTGGGATGAAGGGCTCTCTATATATCAGTTAAGTCCATTTCTTCAAGGGTGTCGTTCAATGCCACAATATATTTGTTGATATTTTGTTTAGAAGATCTGTCCATTTTTGACAGTGGGGTGTTAAAATCCCCTACTATAATTGTGTTGCTGTCAGTATCTTTCCTGAAGTCCTCTAAGATTTTCTTAATGTATTTAGGTGCTCCTATGTTGGGTGCATATATATTTACAATGTTTATGTCTTCCTGGTGGATTCTTCCTTTGAGTATTATGAAGTGACCTTCAGGATCTCTCTTTATGGCTCTTGTTTTGAAGTCTATTTTGTCTGATATGAGTATTGCTACCCCGGCTTTTTTTTTTTTTCCTGTCCATTTGCTTGGAAAATTTGTTTCCAGCCCTTCACTGTGAGTCTGTGTTGGTCTTTTGTCCTGAGGTGTGTCTCTCGTAGGCAGCATATGTGTGGGTCATGCTTTCTTATCCATTCAGCTATTCTATGCCTTTTGATTGGAGCATTTAATCCACTTACATTTAAAGTTATTATTGATAGGTACTTATTCATTGCCATTTTTGTACCTGTGTTCCTCTCCCTCTCTTTCTCCTTTCCTCCCTTTCCTTATAGCAGGCCGTTTAGTATCTCTTGCAGAGCTGGCTTGGTAGAGGTGTATTCTTTTAGACTTCTTTTGTCTGGGAAGCTCTTTATTTGGCCTTCTATCTTGATTGAAAGCCTTGCTGGGCAAGGTAGTCTTGGTTGCAGACCTTTGGTTCTCATTACTTGGAATATTTCTTGCCATTCTCTTCTGGCTTGGAGTGTTTCCATTGAGAAGTCAGATGCTAAGCTAATCAGGGCTCCCTTGTATGTTACTTCCTTTTTCTCCCTTGCTGACTTTAAGATTCTCTCTTTGTCTTGGAATTTTGTCATTTTAATTATGATGTGTCTTGAAGTGGGCCTCTTTGGGTTCCTCTTGATTGGGACTCTGTGATTCCTGGATTTGTGTGACTTTTTCTCTCATCAAATTAGGGAAGTTTTCCATCATTACTTTTTCAAATAGGTTTTCTATCCCTTGCTTTTCTTCTTCTCCCTCTGGTATCCCTATTTTATGGATATTATTACATTTCATATTGTCTTGTATTTCTCTTAATCCCTCTTCATTTTTTCTGAGCCTCTTTTCCTTTTCTTGCTCCTTCTGGCTGATTTTTTCTACTTTGTCCTCCAACTCGCTGATCTGATCTTCTGCTTCATCGATTCTGCTTTTCATTCCTTCCACTGTGCTCTTCAGTTCAGAAATTGTATTTTTCATTTCCTCTTGGCCCTTGTTGATAGTTTCTGTTTCCTTTTTCATGTTGATATAGTTTGCAGTGAGCTCATCATAGTTTCCATGTAGTTTTTGGTAGCTCATTGAGAGCTCTTGGAGCTTCCTGACAACCATTGCTTTGAACTCAAAATCTGATAGTTGAGCTGCCTCTATTTCATTTAGCATTCTTTCTGGGGCTTCCTCCTTTCCTTTCATTTGGGGATTGTTTCTTTGTCTTCCCATTGTTTGTGAGACTCTTCTTGTTAGCCTCAGCTTCTTAAATTGATTTGTTCTGGTTCCCTAGGTTTATGGTGTGAATTCCGTGGTAGAATGCCTGTGAAATTCAATGGTGCTATCTCCTTTGGGTATCCTGGTGTTCACTGCTTCCAGTGTCTCAGCTGTTGAAATGCCCCTATTTCGGGGCCAACTCTGGTCTTTCCACAGTTCCAAGGTTGTTTTGTTTTGTTTTGTTTTGTTTTTGTCTCACTCGTATGTGTTTAAAAAAGAGAAAAGAGAAGGAAAGGAAAAAAAGAAAAGAAGGAAAAGGAAATTAAAAAATGAAAAGAGAATTAAGAAAAGTAGAATGAAAAAGAAAAAAAGAGAAAAAAGACAGGAAGAAGAGATAAGCTTGGGAAGAAAGGAAGAAGGAGTAAAACAAGAAAGAAGTATGGAGAAGCAAAAAGGAGTTGAGGGGTAAAAAAGATCAAAATAATGAAAAAGACAAAAAGAAAAAAAAACCCACAAAAAATTCAAAAACTGAAAAACACCAAAACCGGTAATTCTTGCTGTTATCAATCTTGCCAAGCTGATTTTTCTGGCCTTGATGCCTGCAGTGGCTGAGGGGTGACTGTATTGTTTTTTTCCTTGTTCAGCACTCAGTTTTCTCTGGCCTACTGTCCTCAGAGGTATCCCAAGATTCTCTGCCCAGGGACCCCGGCACCAACTGTGGTCGCACGCCCACAAGTCCTGATGTTCCCTGAGTCTTCCTTGCACAGGTTCCAACTGTCCCACGAACACGGCTCAACCCCTACAGTGCCCAGCAACTGCACGCTGGGTCTCTCTGGGCGCGCTGATGCGATGATCCCACGCAGCTGTTTACAATGTCGCGTGGGCGCAGACAAAAGTGCACGCTCCAACACTCAGACCTCCCAGGGCTATGAGATCTTAACTCCTCTCTGTGAGATTTCAAGGGACCAGATTTATGCTGGCGCTGCCGGTTCCCTGCTTGGCTGTTCAGGGAGCGGTTGCCCCAGCTCCCTCCCTAGAGTCTTACAGCCAGCCCTGGCCCGGTTTCTCAGCCCCTGCCTCGGTCTCTGTGCCACCGGAGTACTCTCCTTACCGTCCGGTTTTTCAATGTCCACTGCAATTTTCAATCATCTGTTTTCAAATATGCTGTGTTTTTGGTGTCTGTTTGCTGTGCTGCATTGAAAAATGTCCCGGTTTAACACCTGTGTGGGGGGGGCGCGGGGCGGGGGGGTAGAGGGATGTGCGTCCTCTTACTGCGCTGCCATCTTCTCTTTGTTTACTGAACTCTTTATGGTTAGAAAGAGAGACGTACAGAAGACCCTGAGAGAGACAGCGAGAGAAAGAGCTTAATGGAGTGTCATACAGAGCCCTTTGTGTCCCAGGCTCCCAATACCAAGTTTCAATATACAATCAATTCCACAAGGAACCAGACCTGGACTAACATCACCTCAAATGTATCTGCAGCTCCAGAAGCCCCAGGTAGTGCAGACAAGTTCAAGCTGAGAATTCCTGCAGTGAGAAGGTCCACACATGCACATGCATACCCAGAGAAAATAAAAACAAGATCTTTAAGAAACACAATAACTACTCTACCCCTATCCATCTGTGGAGCTCATTTGTCACCATCCTCTCAATGAGTCACACTACCCTGTGATGTGTACCCACTTGGCTGCAGAGAAGGGTCTCTGGCTCTAGCTCCCCATCATTACCAGAAGTCATGGATGCTTCTGACCCTGAACCCTTCCTAACCACTTCAGAAATGCCCTCCTCTTCTTTAGCCTTGGGTCTCTTGTAATCATAAATCTTGTAGCAGTTGCCCTCTGGCTGCTCTGCACATTCCCCCAAAGGAGCAGGGCATGTGCCCCTGACTGCAGGACTGGAGGCTTCAAGAAAAAGTGGCTACAATCTTCAGGTCTCTGTTACAGGGGTCAGCAAATTATAGCCCATAGGCCAAATGCCACCTGCCAACTATTTTTGTACAGCTCTCAAGCTAAGAATAGTTTTTACATTTTTAAGTGGTTGGGGGAAAAATTTAATAATAATATTTTCTGGACTTATGGCCAAGATGGAGGTGTAGGTGGATACACTGTGCCTCTTTGCATAACCAAAGTTAAGGACAACAAGGATTTAGAAACAAGAAAACAACCAGAACTGAAAGAAAATTGAACTGTACCGAGGTCCAACAACCATTCATCCAGACCGGTAAGAGGGGCAGAGTCGCAGCAGGAGGAAGCAGAGGTTGGTGGAACCAGGTGCACAGGCAGCTGCTGGTAGACTGGGCCAGCAGGCTGCGGCTAGCAGGCCCCAGGCAACATAGGTGGCGGCTAGCAGACCCCAGGCACAAGGCAGCTGACTGACCAAGTGGTCCCACATTTGCATGCAAATAATCCAGGTGAAAACAGGGAACAAGATAGAACTCACAACCCAGGGCCCCAGTGCTGGGAAATAAAACCTAAAAACACCGAGACCCTGCCCCCACATACAGTGTCACAACCCAGCAACTGGGCTGCCCCACCCTGGGGAACACCTAAGGCTCTGCCCCTCACTATGTAACAGCTGCGACCAGACCCCCCCCAAAAAAATATGGCTCAAGCAAGAGAACAGATCAAAGCCCCAGAGCCAATTCATCTAAGTGACGAAGAGATAACCAACCTATCAGATGCACAGTTCAAAATAGTGATGATCAGAATGCTCACAGAATTGGTTGATTTTGCTCACAAATTAGATGAACAAATGAAGGCTACACTAAGTGAAATGAAGGAAAACGCACAGGGAACCAATAGTGATGGGAGGAAAACTGGGACTCAAATCAATGGAGTGGACCAGAAGGAAGAAACAAACATCCAATCAGAAAAGAATGAAGAAACAAGAATTCAAAAAAATGAGGAGAGGCTTAGGAACCTCCAGGACATATTTAAACGTTCCAACATCCGAATTATAGGGGTACCAGAAGGGGAAGAAGAAGAGCAACAAGTGGAAAACTTATTTGAACAAATAATAAAGGAGAACTTCCCCAATTTGGCAAAGGAAATAGACTTCCAGGAAGTCCAGGAAGCTCAGAGAGTCCCAAAGATGGTGGACCCAAGGAGGAACACATCAAGGCACATCACAATAACATTAGCCAAGATTAAAATGAAGGAGAGAATTCTAGAAGCAGCAAGGGATAAAGGGACAGTCACCTACAAAGGAGTTCCCATCAGACTGTCAGCTGATTTCTCAAAAGAGACCTTACAGGCAAGAAGGGGCTGGAAAGAAGTATTCCAAGTCATGAAAGGCAAGGACCTATGTCCAAGATTGCTCTATCCAGTGAAGTTTTCATTTAGAATGGAAGGGCAGGTAAAGTGCTTTTCAGATAAGGTCAAGTTAGAGTTCATCATCACCAAGCCCTTATTATATGAAATGTTAAAGGGACTTATCTAAGGAAAAGAAGATAAAAAATAAGACAGTTAAAAGATAGCAAACTCACAGATATTAACAACCACACCTAAAACAAAAGCAAACTAAACAAACCACTAGAACAGGAACAGAAACACAGAAATGGAGATCACATGAAGGGTTAGCAACAGGGGAGTGAGAGGAGAGAGGGGGAAGAGGTACAGAGAATAAGTAGCATAGACAGTGGGTAGAAAATAGACAGGGGGAGGGCAAGAATAGTGTGGGAAATGTAGAAGCTAAAGAACTTATGGCACATGTACATGAACTAAAGTGGGGGAATGTGGGTGGGAGGGGGTGTGCAGGGTGGAGGGGAATGATGGAGGAGAAATGGGAAAACAGTAATAGCATAATCAATAAAATATAATAAAAAATAGAAAAAATATTTTCTAACACAACAAAATTTTATAAAATCCAAATTTTGTTGTCTATAAATAAAGTTTTATTGAAACACAGCCACACTCGTTTGTTTGCATACTGTCTGTGGCTGCTGTCATGCTCACACAGGAGAGCTGAATCACTGTGACAACAAGCATATGTTCCACAAATCCAGAATTTTTTACTACCCATCTCTTTGCAGAAGAGTTTGCTGACCTGACATTATTGTCCAGTCCTTCACTCTTTACTGTATAGCCTGAAGGTAGAGCATATTTTTCCACCTACTTGATGTTGAGTTTGGCCAAAGGTGAGCAGACATGAATGTGAGCAGCTTTAAGTGCTGGTATTGCTCTTGTGCATGAGAAGAACATGCCTGGGAAGCTACTGCTCTGAGTACAAGAGACAGAAAACAGATGCAGCCCAGCCTGACAGTGAATCTGGGTCTACAGAAGCCCTGCTGCCTAGAAGCGTGGGTGGAAAATAAATGTTTACTATAGAAGGCCACTGAGTTTTGTGAGTGTTGGTTACACAGTATTTTTGTGGACATGGCTGACTGAGACATTCTTTAATAAGAATGAATAATAAAAATAACTATGTAAAACATTTGTTAATGTTCTGAAGACTTTCACATTCATTTTATCATGAAGTCCCCATTTTATGGATAATGATAATAAGAGAGAGCAATTATTGGCATGCCCCCACCCCTGAGTCTCAGCACTTGCAGTTCACTCTATCTATATTGCTCTTCCCCTAGATACCACAAGGGCACTCCTTCAATACCCTGAGGTCTTTGCTCATATGTCACTTCTCAGGAAGTCCTGCCCCAACCATTCTATTATAAATTAAAAGTCCTATCCCATTGACACTCTCTATTTCCATTCCCTGCTTCCTTTTCCCTCCCAAGATTTACCACCTTCTAAAGGGCAATATATTTTTCATATTTCATTTCCTTCCTCTCCTTCCCCTCTAGAATATCAGGAGAGATGAGGACAGGAAAGTTTGTTTTGTTCACTGCTAAACCATGACCCTGATCCTGGTTTTTCTCTCCTTAAGACCCTCGATCCTTTTTCAGCACACTCAGGTCACATAGCCCTGCCTGTTCTGTCCTGCCTTCACCCTGTAACCTCCCCAACTTCCTCTTCCCCTCACTCACTCTACTTCTGCCACCACAACCTCCTTGCTGCTCCTCAAACAAGCCAAGCACATTTTGCCCCAGGACCTTTGCATTGGCTGTTGCCTCTGCCCAAAACATTCTTCTCCCAAATTGGCACCTTCTAGGTAAGGCCATCTCCCAGTGCCTTCTTTTAAATTGTAAAAGCTCATTGAATAAATAGTAGGTACAGAAGGAGAGATGAAAGGAGGAATACTCAATGAAGAATTTTACTCTGCTATGGAGAAGATAAGACTCAGGAGATGGAATTAAGAAAGGAGATCCTAAGATATATCCATTCTTGTAGTGTAACACTATGCTTTTCAATATATTTTCTTGATTGTGCTATTACAGTTGTCCCAATTTTTCACCCTTTCCCCCTCTCTAAATGTTACCCCCATTCCCTCTAACACTCTCACCACTTAGTTCATGTCCACGGGTCACAAATATCAGTTCTTTCGCTACTCCATTTCCAATACCCTCCTTAGCATCCCTCTGTCTGTTTTATACCTATCAATTTGTACTTTTTAATCCCTGAAACTTTTCCCACATTCTCCCTCTTCCCCCTTTCCAAATGATAACCCTACAAATGATCTCCATATCTGTGATTCTGTTTCTGTTCTACTTGTTTGCTTGGTTTGTTTTTTAGGTTCAGTTGTTCATAGTTGTGAATTTATTGACATTTTAATGTTCATAGTATTGATTATCTTCTTTTTCTTATATATTTCCCCTTAACATTTCATATAATAATGGATTGGTGATGATGAACTCCTTAAGTTTTATCTTGTCTGGGAAGCACTTCATCTGCCCTTCCATTCTAAATGATAGCTTTGCTAGATAAAGTAATGTAGATTGTAGGTCTTTGCTTTTCATCACTTTGAATACTGCTTGCCAGTCCCTTCTAGCCTGCATAGTTTCTTTTGAGAAATCTGTTGATAGTCACATAGGAACTTCTTTGTAGGTAACCGCCTCCTTTTCTCCTGCTTTTAAAATTCTCTATCTTTAACCTTTGGCATTTTAATTATGATGTGCCTTGGTGTGGTCCTCTTTGGGTCCAACTTATTTGGGACTATCTGTGCTTCCTGGACTTGTAGGTCTATTTCTTTTACTAAGTTACGGAAGCTTTCTTTCAACTTATTTTCAAATAAGTTTTCAATTTCTTGCCCTTCTCCTTCTCCTTCTGGCACCCCTAGATTCAGATATTGATACATTTGAAGATGTCCCAGAGGCTCCTTAGGCTATCCTCATTTTTTTACTTCTTTTTTTTTCTTGCTGCTCTGATTGAATGCTTTTTTTCTTCCTTATGTTCCAAGTTGTTGATTTGATTCTCAGCTTCATCCCCTCCACTATTGGTTCCCTGTTGATTTTTCTTTATTTCATTTAATGTAACTTTCATTTCTATCTGCATCTTTTTTTATGCTGTTGAAGTACTCTGTGAGTTCCTAGAGCATCCTGATAACCAGTGTTTTGAACTCTGCACCTGATAGGTTGAGTTCTCCATTTCATTTAGTTTTTTTCTAGAGGTTTTGTTCTGTTCTTTCATTTGAACCATATTTCTTTGTTGCCTCATTTTGGCAGCCTCCCTGTGTTTGTTTCTGTGTATTAGGTAGAGCTGCTTTGACTTCCAGAGTGGAGCAACCCATGACACTGATCTGTGGCTCTGTGCGGGGGTAGGACTTGGAGAGAGAACAATGCCATTGCCTGGCCTCCAAAGTTTTGCCCAGGAGGAAGCTGTCTCCTGGTGCTCACCCTGATGCCAGCCACTTCACTTTCTCCCCGTATGCTACTGGTGCCCTTCCAGCTATTGCCCTGATGCTGAATCCCAGAGGGAGTGAGTCTGTGCAAATCTTAAATACATTGCAGACCTTTTAAGAGGAATCTCCTGTGAGTGCTGCAGTTTCTTCCACCACCCCAACCCCCACTGGTTTTTATAGCCAGAAGTTGTGGCTTAACTTCCTGGCACTGGAATCCTGGGCTAGGTGGTCTGGTCTAGGGCTAGAATCCCTCACTCCCAAAGTATCCCTCCCAATTTTTATCTACCACACATGGATGTGGGACCACCTGTTCCCCACCTCCGTGCATCTCCATGCATCTCCACAACTCCACATCTCTGCCCCTCCTACCCATCTGGATGAATGTGGTTTATTTAAATCCTTGGTTTTTAGACTTTCATAGAGCTCAATTTTCTGACATTTCTAGGTGATATTTGTTTTCTAGTCTAGTTGTAATTTTTTCTGTAGTTGTGCGAGGAGGCAAGGTATGTTTACCTATGTTTCCATCTTGACCAGCTAACACTTTACATTCCTATGTGGCCATAGGAGACCACTCTGCATGGCATGGGCCCAGCTCCCACTAAGAGATGCACAGGACCCATGCCCATGGATAGGTTCTCTCGTGGGGATTGAGGCCTGCATTTGTACCTAAGCCGCTTTGAGTCTTGCTTTTGCTAAAAAGTCCCTCGCCCTGCATTGAGACAGTAAGTGCTTATAGTAACTTCCTAAAATCCATGCTAAACCTTCCTAGGATGAATGTAACTGGTTCTACCACTTTTCACTTTTTCATTTGCAAATATCCTTCTTCTGTGATGTCATTAGTGGCATCATCTCCTTTGCTGTCTGTAAAAGGTAACCCCCTAAAGCAAACTAGTGCATAGTAAATGAGGACCATCATGTAATGTGTGGGGAAACCCAATAAAGGCCAGTCATGGTGGAGGCTGCAGGCTTTTGCTTCCCTTGAGAGAAAAGCCATGCTGTCCTTTTTCCTCCACCGGACTCAGTAGTCCTTGTGAGTGTCTTATTTCATCTGTAATGACACTGTGGGCCAGTGTCTGCATCTTGTGGTCTTATCTCTCCATGCATAAACATCCTGAGGCATCCCCTACCATCTGCCTGGGGATTTTGGCTCCACGAGAGAACAAAGACAGCCCTGCAGACTTTGCATGTGGTTTAAGTACAGAGTGGCAGAATCATAGATTTGCTCTTGCTGGAGGTGTGATGCACTGGCACTGAGCACACCACTGGAAGAGGGAGCAGGCCTGCCCTTCTCTGGACCCAGACCTAAGTGGGAATATTAGAAATCTGGAAGCAGGGAAAGGCCTTCCAATGAGGCAGCTATGGAGGAAGGAGGAGGCAGTGAGTAGGGCTTTCCCCACAGCTGGGGCCTGTACAGTGTGGTCCCTGAGCTCCCAAAACCATACCCACAAGAAAAGTGGATTGGTAGGTAGGAAGAACAGAGGCCTGGACTCAACCTAGAAGCCTCCATGTCCTCACCTGTAAAATGGGCATATGCAGATCAAGGACTCATGAGATCACAAGCAGGCTAGCACTCAGTTAACACTTGCTTTCTGTGCACTTATTCATTTTACTCTTCCAGCAGCTCTATAATGTAGTATTAGCACCCTCCACAAATGAAGAAACTAAAGCACTGGGGGATTTAATGATGTGCCAAGGCCTCACAGTTAGGATGCAGCAGAGCTAGTCAAAGACCCCATTTTTACTCTCACATCGTCTCCACCTCTACTTCAAACAGCCACTCTTATGTAAATCAAGCACCTAGAATAGATGCACTAACAATGGGTTGTAAAATATTCTGCAGAAGACAGGTAAAGGCAGGAGCACAGCTGCCTAAATGGAGCAGAATTCAGGAGGGACATCTACATTCATTGAGGACTTGCCCTGGGGCAGCACCTGGTTTAGCCAGCATCACAACTTCCTAGCACAATCCTGGATTTCTGACACAAAACAGAGCATGGTCTCCTCCTGAATTATCTGAGAGTCTGATTGGGTGACTTATGCAGTTCCTCGGAGCCCTATTAAGCAGAAATTGGTTAACTTTTTAGGAGGGTATTGTGGTCCACACTTAGCCCTTGGGCCCAGCTAGGGAATGTGTGTGGAGAGAGGTAATGTTTACCATAACCAAATCTGGACCATAAAGCCTCCTGTGTGACCCCCACCACACATTTTCTTCCACTGTCTGCTTATCAGATATTTATATCCAGGGTGAGTTAGGAGCCATGTGTTGAAGGTGGCAGAGGCTCCATAGGCCTGGGTCCCAGAATGACTGCATGAAGCAGACACACTTTACCCCATGACAACCAACCATTGAACTTTATGTGAGTGACATACAGGCTTCTGTTGTACTAAGCTACTGAGGTCTGTTTTTTATCTGCCAAAGCACATAGGATTACCCTAATATACCTATATTCCTCATCCTCCAAGTGGGGATAATTGTTGGTACCTTCAAAAGTTGAGTGGGTTAAATTAAATATGATAAAGTATCCCTATGCAGGGAATACTCAGTAAATATTTGATTAAATGCTTGATGAATGTTTGAGCAAGCCCACAGGTCTGGTGCATTAGTCAGGAAGACTTTAGGCTATATGTAGCAGGGTGCTAGATGAACAATTACTTAAACCACACAACACTGATTGCTTACTTAGCAAGTCATCCGGAAGTAGGCTGTTCTTGAGTTCCTTCCTTGACCCAGCAATGCCAGGTCCTCCCACTCTCCTACTCAGCAATTCTCAGTATGATGACTCTTCACTCTTGCACTTGTCACTTCATGGTCAGTGCAGCTCTTGGCATCACATACACACACTGTGTTCAAACTGGGAAAGCAAGAAGCAGAGCAAGATGCTTTTCCCTTGAGAGATTCCAGCATTTTCTCTGGCAAGTAAACCTTTTCCAAGAAGCCCCCAACAGATACTGTTATAGAACACAGGTCCAAGGGGGGCAATTATTGGCCCACCCAGGGATGCCAAAAACTGCTACAAAACAAACACACACAGTTGCGTTTTGTCCACCGCCTTATAGGAAAGACGTCTCTCAATGCCAGAGATTTGTGAAAAGGAAAGGAAATGTTTATTTAATGCTATACAGACTTAAAGTAGTGACCTAATGTCTTCATTAAGATAGCAAAGTCCTTTTGGATATCCACAGACGTCTGCAGTGCTTCCTTCTCCCCCTGCCCATAATTAAGGGTACTGTAACTCAGGAAAAGAAGCAAACATCCAGCACCCAGGCTCCTGACACCGTCAGCTGTGTTGCCATTCAGGCACAATCTCTAATTAATCCAAAGCCACGTGACACCTTCTCATGGCCTACTGGCAAGTTCTTTCACCCTTCTTCCAGGCAAAATCTCTCCTGCTTCCCAGGCCATGCAACCAAAGGGAGCACCCCAAAGCCGTGTGGTCCTCTTCTACTAAAGCTGCAGGGCTCCCCACTCTGGCCAAAACTGCATGTTTCTTCTCTCCACCAGAGCTGTGGGGCTCTTCACTCTGGTGAAACCACATGGATCTCTCTTCACCTAAGCTGCAGGGAGGGGGTCCCCACTCTGGCAAAGTCACGTGGTACTCCCCTCACCAAAGCTGTGGGGAGAGTGGGGTTGCCACTCGGCCAAAGCCGAGTGGTGGCTCTCTGCTAAAGCTGCATGGTGATTCTCCCTCACATGGCTGTGGGGTTCTCTACTTTGGCCAAAGTTGCGTGGGTCTCTCCCTTAATGGCTGCTGTGTCTGGGTTTAAATCCCCACGCCAGTCTTCCCCTGTACCCCCATTTCTGACTCCTCCTCCAATCAGTTACACCTGCCAGCACTCCCATATCCTTCCAGCTTTACTGGGCTGCCATAGTGAGTCTGGGTCGGCATGGCCCCATGGTGTGGAGCCAATCATCTCCAAGCTCTCACACAGGTGCTGTAACCAGGGGGAGTTGCTTCTCCCAGTTACATCTTGGGTGGAAGTCATTTCCATCCCCCTGGCTCAAAGCACAGCCATAGCTATTTAACATATCTATGAAACCAGTGTAAGGTTGTAGATATGTTAAGTGGCCATGCCAAAGGTTAGCTGCAAAGCTGTTGCTGTGCAAAACAGCTTTCAATGGCCCTGCTCCATGTGTCCCTTCCCACAACTCACACCTGTAGCGGGTGGGTGGGGGGCATGAGGACATCCTATATATCTTTCTCATATTTCCTGAATACCTTGAGTTCTGGACCCCATTCCAAAGCCCTATTTGGGTCCCCCCTCTTGGCTGCACCCTGTTATAGTCCCACTCCCTTTAAAACATGCAAATACAACCATGGCTGCTGTGGCTCAGTGGATTGAGTGCTGGTCTGCAAATCAAAGGGTTGGCAGCTCATTTCCCACTCAGGGCACATGCCTGGGTTGCAGGCCAGGTCCTCACTGGGGAGGGGTGTGAAAGGCAAACACACATTGATGTTTCTCTTCCTGTCTTTTTCGCTCCCTTCCCCTCTCTAAAAATAAACATAAGATATTTTTTAAAAATAAATAAAACACCTAAAAACATGTAATCTCCCCCACCCCATGCCAAACCAGGTCAATTTCAGAATATGCCAGTTAAAGGCATTGTCTTTCAGAAAAGCAAAAGATCTGTGGCTCAGCATTCCCGGTCACAGTTCAGTTCAGCTCCCACAAACCATGCTCGGTTATTAGGCAGGTCCCTGCATAGCTCCATCAGCTCCGCTGCCATATTCTCCAGGCAGGATTCCCAGTGGGTCTCCTCTTTCTTACTCCAGCTCTTACTCCAAACCTATGGCATCTCCTACTCCAACCCCCATAGCATCTCCTTACACATCAGACCTCATGGCAAACCAGGTCCCCTTCTCTATACCCTTTCAAACATGTGACTGCTTCCTCCTTCTCTTTCAGCCCACCCTTATTTTAAATGATAGGCCCAGAACTTCCTATGTGACTTCATATCGAGCCCCTCATATGATATGCTACTTTTGCCAGTTCCCCCTGTATCTTTTTTCTTCTTTTGGCTGCCATCTCCAGTCATGGCAAGAGTTCTCAGTGATACAGGAGCATCTGGCTCCTGCCTCTTGCACAGGTACTGCATAAGCTCCCCCAGCTCAAGTCCCTGAATGATCCCAAAGTCACATACACCTTTGCCCAGGGCTACAGCCCAGCTTTTAACTTGCCATTGTTATGCAAAGTATTGTCCACTTCCCCCTTCCCCCAACCCAGGTTTGTGGGGGTTTATTTCCTGTTTGTAGGGACTCCTACTCTGCACCCCATTATACTATGAGAGCTGTCAATTGTTATTTGCAGATAAGGAAACTGAGGTACAAAGAACAATGTCGTTGACCAAGGTCCCTCAGCTTCTTACTGTTTTCCAATACCAAGCCCCTGGGCCTTTCTTTTTACCAAGCAGTCACCAGTCATCCAGTGGAACAAGGGAAAGAAAAGGAGGAAGGCCAGTGGGCTGAGGTCAGAGGAAGGTTTTCAGAACTGAAGATCTTAGAGGAGAAGCAGTGCTAGGTAAGGAAACGGTATAGCAAAGGTCAAGAAAAATCCTGGTATACCTACTATCGTGTCCCTGCCAAGCCTACCACAGACATTGCTAATCAATTAAAACATCTTTTCCTGTTCAGCCAGCTCAGCCTCGGAATCCTTCTCAACACAACACTCCAGGTAGCCTCCTCCTACTGGTTAACGTGGGTGCTCAAGATGAAACCATGTGCCTCTTGGATCTTCACCTAAAGAGTAAGATGGACCCTGGCTGGTGTAGCTCAGTGGATTGAGTGTGGGCCTTCCAACCAAAGGATCATGGTTCGATTCCCAGTCAGGGCACATGCCTGGGTTGCAGGCCAGTTCCCAGCAGGGGACACACAAGAGGCAACCACACAATAGTATTTCTCTCCCTCTCTCCTTCCCTTTCCCTCTAAAGATAAAATAAATAAAATCTTTTAAGAAAAAAGAGTGAGATGGGAGGTCTTAGAGGAATGTCTCAAAATCTGAGCAGGTCCCTGGCTGGTGTGCCTCAGTAGATTGAGCACCAGCCTGTGAACTGAAGGGCTGCTGATCCAATTGCTAGTCAGGGTTCGTGCCTAGGTTGTAGGCCAGGTCCCAAACATACCATAGTAGGCTGGAACATTTCTTGCCCAGCTCTGCTCTCCAGGAAGAACTTGCTGCCCAGCTAGCTGCAGGGGACACAGCTGGCAGATGCTCTCCAGCTGTCACTCCGTTAGGGTCACCCTCAGCTGTAGAGCACCTTGAGATCATGCTTTTCCCAGGGCAGCCCACATCCAAAAACCTGGCCAGGTGAGCTGAATGCAGGACAACTCTGATGGGTAGTATATAGTCCAGATCACCCAGCATGGTGGTCAAGGCTTTTGGTGCATGCACTGCAGTTTGACTGCTAAGTTCTTAACACACCCTGAAACTGTCTTAACATCTGCTTCCTGATCAACTCTAGGGAAGGAGAGGAGGGCTTAGGTCCTGAAATTCCAAGCCATGGCGAGAGGCTGGAGGCCTGAGATTTCACTGAACTCAATTTGCCTTCTGTGAAATGATACATTGCAGAAATAAAACGAGATAAAGGATAAAAAAAGTGATTTATAAATGCCACATACCCATCCAGGTGAGGGCATGAGGTATTGCCAGTGTGCCTAGATCTCTCAGTCACAGGGGCCAGCAGGGAATTGTGCAGAGTGACCTGAGGCATGTCTCTACCCTGCTCTGGCCTCAAAGTTCCAACAACTGCCCTCCTAGCTGTTCAATAAACAAATATGTGCCTCAGACGCTAACACAGCAAGAGATAATTAAGGAATCACGAATAAATAACTAGGACAATTCAGGCCATGGTAAGTCCTAGAGTGAAAATATTCTAGACCCAGGGTTTGGGAATGCTGAGAGGTCTTGTTAGGTGGTCAGAGAAGGCTTTTCTGATGTAGTGACCTTTGGGTTCACATGTGATTGAAGTGAGAGAGAGGTATAGACATTGGAGAAAATGTGGATGGCAACCATCACTCTCCCAGCCAACAACTTCTGAGGCCCTAGAGCATTCCACAGCCTGTGCTGCAAAACAAAGAAGGAAATGATTAAGCCCCACAGGAACTCAGATGAATAAGAGCATCAGACAAGCAACAGATAAATCATAGGCTTGTTGCTGTAATAGGGAGGGGGTCAGTAAGAAGCCCCAGGGACCAGTGGTAGCCCAGGAGAAGAGGAACCTCACCTAGCTCCAGGGTTAGGGAGGGATTTCTGGAGGGGGCAAGGCAGTGTGCTCTAGAGAACAGAGAAAAGAACAAATTAAAGATCCTGGAGATGACACCTATAATAGCACAATCCTTGGGTATTCATTTTCCACAGGGACTAACTGATTAACCCTCCCTGTGTACTGAATTGTGTGCCTTCCAAATTCATATGTGAAAACAGTAATCCCCAGTGTGACTATATTTGTACATGGGGCTTATAAGGAGGTAATTAAGGTTAAATAAAGTCATGAGGGTGGGGCTCTGATCCCCTACAATTGGTGTCCTTATAAGAGACACCAGGGGAGTTCCGGCCAAGATGGAGGCATAGGTAGAAACCCTTGGCTTCCTTGCACAACCAAAAGGAGGATAACAACCAATCTAAAATCAATAAACTACCCAAATCTCCAGAAAATCAAACTGCATGGAACTCTGACAACCAAAGAATTAAAAGAAAAAAATCAGTGAGAACAACCAGACCGGTAAGGGGACCACAGCCAACTCAGAAAAACCGTGGAGAGGTGGCTGAGGGGCAGGGCTGACTGCCGAGCTCAGCAGAGCTGTGAGGGAGGGACTGACTTAAAGGGGAAACTGAGACTCAGAGCTGACTGTGGGCTAAGGCTGGGGTTGTCTTGGTGGGAGATACTTCCAGTCTCACATGAAAATCTGCTGGAAAGTGCACTAGAGACAAGCAGGCAAGCTGCACTGTTCCCTCTCTGGCCACTCCCCCGCAGGCAGCCCAGCAAAGAGGGTTGCCTGCCTGGGTGAATACCTAAGGCCCCACCCCCTTACAACCTATCAGCTGTACCAAGACAAAGAAATATGACCCAAATGAAAGAACACAGCACAACCTCAGAAAGAGAACTATGAGGAGATAGCCAACCTATCTGATGGAGAGTTTAAAGCCCTGGTAATCAAAGTGCTCACAGAACTGATTGAGCTTGTTCAAAAAATGAAAGAACAAATGAAAGATACCCAAAATGAAATAAAGCAAAATATTCAGGGAACCAACAGTGACAAGGAAACCAGGACTCAAAGCAATGATTTGGAACAAAAGGAAGAAATAAAAATCTAACCAAATCAGAACAAAGAAACAAGAATCCAAAAAAAAAATGAACAGAGGCTGAGGATTCTCTGGGACGACCTGAAATGTTCCAATATCCAAATTATAGGGGTACCAGAAGGAGAAGAACAGCAGCAAGAAATTGAAAACTTATTTGAACAAATAATGAAGGAAAATTTCCCCAATCAGGCAAAGGAAATAGACTTCCAGGAAGTCCAGGAAGCCCAGAATCCCAAAGAAGTTGGACCCAAAGAGGAACACACCAAGACACATCATCATTAAGTTACCCAAGATTAAAGACAAAGAGAAAATCCTAAAAGCAGCAATAAGAAGACAGTTACCTACAAAGGGGCTCTCATAAGGCTATCAGCTGATTTCTCAAAAGAAACCTTCCAGGCAAGAGGGGGCTGGAAAGAAGCATTTGAAGTCATGAAAGGTAAGGGCCTACATCCAAGATTACTCTATCCAGCAAAGCTTTCATTTAGAATGGAAGGGCAGATAAAGTGCTTCCCAGATAAGGTCAAATTAAAGGAGTTCATCATCACCAAGCTCATATTATATGAAATGTTAAAGGGACTTATCTAAGAAAAAGAAAATAAAAAACATGAACAATAAAATGACAACAAACTTACAACTATAAACAAATAAACCTAAAAGAAGAAAAACAATGAAAACAAAAACTAACCAAACGACTACAACAGGAACAGAATCAGAGAAATGGACATCACACAGAGGGAGTTCAGTGGGGAGGGGGAAGGGAGGAATAGGGGCAAAAAGATACAGGGAAGAAGAAGCATAATTAGTAGCATAAAATAGATGGGGAGAGATAAAAATGTTATAGGAAACAGGATTCAGAGAACTTATATGTACAACTCATGGACATGAACTAAGGGGGGGAATGCTGGATGATTGGGGAGCAGGGTGGAGGGGGGATTAAAGGGGGGAAAATTGGGAAAACTGTAATAGCATAATCAATAAAAAATACTTTAAAAAAAGAGAGAACCAGAGTGCTCGTCATCTCCCACCCCCCATGCACATGCGCACACACACGCACGTGCACACACACCAGCCAAGGAAAGGCCATGTGAGCACAAAGCAAGATGGCAGCCATCTGTAAGCCAGGAAGAGAACATCACAAGGAATGCAATCTTGAAATTCTAGCCTCTGGAACTGTGAGAATTCAATGTCTGTTGTTTAAGTCACCCAATCTGTTGTAATTTCTTATGGTAGCCCAAGCTGTCCAAGACACCCTCAAACCACAACCAAGAAGCAACTACTTGATCCCCATTTACAGATAGGGAAACTAAGGCCCAGAGACCACAAGGAACTTGCCTGTGTTCCTATAGCTGTAAGCGCATAGTCAAGACTGGAGCCCAGGTTCCACCAAGCTGACCATACATGCCTGCATTGCCTTGTGCCAAACCATCATGGGAAACCCCAGGCCCCTTCCAGAAGAATCCAACCCCTTCCTTCCAGCCACATCAGTAGTGTTCTAGAACACCAAAATGGCCCTGGCATTGCTCTCATGCTGCCCCCTGGTCCTCAGGAAAAGGCAAGAACCAAAGCTTGGACTAGAGAAGCAAAGGAGGTGGCTAGGCACACACTGTCAGGGTCATGCAGAAATTAGTGTATCAGGTTCCAAATTGCAGGAGGACTGACTAGATATTTTTCTAAAGAGACACATAAATGGCAAACAGGTATATGAAAAGGTGCTCAACATCACTAATCATCAAAGAAGTGCAAATCAAAACCACAAGGTACACCTCACACCTGTTAGAATGATTATTATCAAAAAGATAAGAAACAACAAGTGTTAGAAAAGATGTGGAGAAAAGGGACCACATGTGTACTCTTAGTGGGCATGTAAATTGGTACAGACATCATGGAAAATAGCATGGAGGTTCCGCAAAAAATTTAAAATACACCTGTCATATTATAAAACCCCCAGCCTATGCTGTTCTGGAACAGCTATGGGATCCAATTGGCCTCCACCATGACTCCTGATGCCAGAGTTTGGTGAAAAGGAAAGGAATTGTTTATTTAAAAGTTATATAAATTTAGAATAATGGCAGAATTCTGCTATTAAGACCTACTCCATTTAAAATGCCCACAAACAAGGGACATAAAGGAAAGAATAAACAAATGGGATCTCATCAAAATAAAAAGCTTCTGCATGGCTAAAGAAAACAGTATTAAAATAAAAAGAGAACCAACTGTATGGGAAAATATATTCACCAATGATACCTCAGACAAGGGTTTAATCTCCCAAATATACAAAGAACTTACACGTCTCCACTCTAAGAAGACAAGCAACCCAATTAAAAAATGGGCAAAGGACTTGAACAGACACTTCTCCAAGGAGGACATACAGAAGATCCAGAAACACGTGAAAAGATGCTCAATATCGCTTGCTATCAGAGAGATGCAAATTAAAACCACAATGAGACACCACTTCACACCTGTCAGAATGGCCATCATAAATAAAGCAACAAACAACAAGTGTTGGAGAGGTTGTGGAGAAAAGGGGACCCTAGTGCACTGTTGGTGGGATTGCAGACTGGTACAACCACTATGGAAAGCAGTATGGAATTTCCTAAGAAAACTAAAAATGGATCTACCTTTTGAGCCAGCAATTCCACTGCTAGG